>CALYLW010001356.1:153272-167249 GCA_944989445.1 Ampullaceana balthica | reverse complement strand
TTAGAAAATATTGAAAATCTTATAGGCCTATGGTGCATTGCACATCGTGCAAATTAAATAGGCCTCGGAATAGACCCCTCTACCTATAGGTCTTACAAAATATTTAGGCCCACTCCAACACTAGCTTATTCTATATTTTCTATTTCAAAATTAATAAATTAATGCCTATTTACATTTGCTATGCATTAATGACCATTATTATTATTATGATCACTATAATACTATTGAAGCTATTGAGAATCTAATCGTAAACAGATGCAAACTATTGACTAAAGTGTCTAAAGCATGACCGTGTCAAGCCATGTGCTTTGGACATATTTTAAGTCCTATAAGTATAAGTCAAGTTTAAGGTATATTGCACACCATGCAAATTTAATATTTAAATTTCTTGAAATCTTCTACTCTGCCTGTAGACTGTCAGGACTTCATATTATTTTCATTAATAATACTAATGACAACTTAAATGTAATGGACATTAACTATTCACTAAAGCATGGCCATGTGCTTAGGAAATATTTAAAATCTTAGATGTCCTAGTGTGCTATGTAATCCATGCTAATTTACTATTACTCGTATTTGTTACACTTTCCCCTATGCCTATAGTTTTAGGCTTTAGGCAGGCCTCGCCAAATATTTACACCCCTACATCACTGGATTATTTAATATCTGAATCTGCTATTCAAAATTTAATGCAAAATATGCTACAAGTTAATGACTATTACTATTTTTATTAGTAAAATTTAAAATGCAATTAAAACTATTGACACATTTAGTTGACACTTACTATCTCAGTGACTGCTGAAAATGAATCATAAAATTTTTTTTTAAAGTCACGGCCATGGCCTGTGCCTTGGACCATTAAATTTTTTTTCAATCCTTACAATTACAACTGTAAGATTAAAATTAGTATTAGTTTTGGGCATATTTAAATACGGCCATACAATCTTATGAGCAATAAACAATAGAAGCAGTGAATAATAAGCCCTAAATAAGTTCGACTCAGCTTAAACTTTTTTAACACAATGGCGGCTTCCCGTCATGCCGTCATTGTCAATGCCGTCAATACAATCAAATCAATGGTGAATTGGGGCGAATTTAATTAAATTTAAAAAACGGCTGAAGCTATAAACATAGATATATAACCTTTTCAAATTAAATAATTACCTGTTTCTTAATAACTCAGTGATAAGTTAAGATTAGTTGTCGAGTATATAGTATATATATAAATTTCGTCTTTGCGTTTAATTCCATTGTCATATATTTTGTCGAAATAGGATGTACAGGCGGAAGGTTCCAATTAGTGAACTAATTTAAAAAAAACCAAACATGATAGCATGGAAACAAATACAATGTTTCAAATATATTGAATAAAAATTAACAAATGAAGTATAATATTATAGAAAACTTATTTATTTTCTAGTAAATATTTAATATTTACTTATAAACCTTTAAATTATAAAAATGTTGCATTATTTTGTTTTAATTAAAAAAATCTATTAATGTAAGGAATGGATAATGAGAAGAAAAAAATTGTCTGTTCCAATGGCAATATATAAAAAAAATTAAAGCTTTTAAATTTAAAATTAAATGATAATTAAATATTTTGTAAATACATTGTTAAAATTAAATTGTATTATTATTATTATTATATTATTATTATTTATTTGAAGTGTTACCTGGATTTTATTGCGATCGAATACAATAATAATAAAAATATTTTAGGGCTGTTAACGATTAATTAAAATTTAATCGTTAACTTTTGAAAAATAACGATTAATTAAGCGCTAATTTAGATTAAAGCCAAAAATTAAAATTTATGATGTCATAAGTAACACTTATTAAACGTTCTTGTTGAAAATCTAAATAACACTGGAATGTCTCCTTTATTACTTTATATGTCATCTTTTCACCAACTACGCAAAAAGACAAATGTATTGACATTATTTGGTTCAATTGATGAGTGGGTCTAATTGACAATATAACCAGCCGAGCTGGAGAATCATTCACTTGGAACTGGGGTAACTGGTTCTTGGCAAGGAATGGCATTATCGGATATCGGTGTTCATTAAATTTCCACCATTGTAGAGGGTTAATGGATTCAGGAACTTTCATCTCCATCTTGTAACGCAGTAATTCATCAGAAGAGTTGTGGTCATTTTCTGTCTCTGAGTCAGACTCCATATTACTGCCATTAGCTTAATACGCTTTTCATTTGGTTTGATAAGTAGGCGAAGTGTTAGAACCATGGTAGGCAAACTTTATCAAAATTTTGAACATTCCCGTCAGTCAATAGTTTAAAACCAAAATGTTCATGTAATCGTCAGGAAATTTATAATTTATCAGCCGCTATTTAAAAATACTTTTTGACTTCCAATAATTTGTAAGTGATGGGTCGAATAATCGTTAAAAATAATTTAATCGTTAACATTTTTAACGATTAATCGAGAAATTAATCGTTAATTGCCGCAGCCCTAAAATATTTATATTGTATAGCTTAAATAAGAAAAACAAAACTACATTAATTAATCATTATAGGTTCCCGGCCAAAACATTGCAACTTTTTAAATGTAAAACCTCTGCAGTATAGATTTTAGTCTGAATCATGCCTAATGTTTATATATAATATTTTTATGTCAGAACTCGATAATTTGTGGGAAAAAAATGTGTCTGTTCCCATATGAAATAATGAATACTGATTTTTAAATTTAGCTAGATTACCTGTCACGCATTGCAGTAATCGCAGAAGAAAAAGATATTCAAAGAAAACTTTAAGTAATATTTATATTTTATTTTAAAATAAAATACTATACACCTTTACTTTGCGAGAGTGTAGGCTTATTCAACAGCTTTCCAAAATTTCATTGCGATCGGGTGAATAAGATAATATTTATTTAGCTTACATAAGAAAAGAAAAAAAAACATTAAGGTTCACCGGCTTAATTGGTGCAACTTTAATTTAAAACCCTCATAAGGCTGGTCATATTTTGAAGGAAATCTATTATTTATTTTAAATTATTTATACTATTTAATACGAGAGCTATAATTATATTTAAAATCGGGATATTAGTAATAGTATATTACATGTACTAATAAATACAAAGACATTATTTCGTAAGTACCAAAGAAAACAATTAGTATAGAATTAAATGTAGGCCCTAAGTTGAGACTAGACTGCAAATACTAATACTAGGACTTGAGTTTAGGACAATCGAACGACCACTCTTTACCACGTTTTTATTAACTTGCTTTCGTTCCTTTTTGTCTGTTTGTATGTCCGTAAAATATTTTTTAATAGCTCATATAAAAGGGAAAAAAACGTCACTTTGGGCACCTGGCAAACATATTTTTCACTGTCCTTCACGGCAGTAAACTCAACAACCTCCAAAATGTTTATGTCTATCGGATAATATAATGTTTAGTAAGCCATAAAACGTCTTCGATTCATTTATTTATAGACTGTATTGAAAATATTTATAGACAAACATTGATTACACTCAATTACTGTTAAAAAAATGAAAAACAGTGAAAAGTAATCATTTACAACCATCTAGCGTTAAATAACAGTACGAATGTGTTAAAATACGTTGCATTTTTTACAGTACAAATTAATACCGGATTTTATTGTAAATGAACTTAAATTACATTACGTTACTGTTTTTTAAAAAAAAACAGTAAAAAAAAATTCATTTACAGCAGTATAGTGTAAAATAACGGTATTAACGTGTTAGAATACATTGCATTTTTTACAGTGTATATATATATATATATATATATATATATATATATATATATATATATATATATATATATATATATATATATTATACAATATAATTTGCAATGTCACGTAGTGTCTGTCCGTGACGCTACTAATTTTAGAAAGCAGCGCACCAAATTACTGTACCAATGCATCAAAAGGTGTGCAAATTAAAGATGCGCTGTAAAAAAATATTATATGACGTCATTGTTTTAACTCATATTTTAATTTTGGAAAAGGTAACAATGTAAAAAGAGGATTTGATGATGATTAATTATAAAATTAAAAAAAGGTGGGTGCCCTATTGTAAAATACTTTATGTACATTTCAGAAAGTTTAATATTTCGTATTTATCAAACAAGGACAAGTTAGTTTGGCTTTTGAAAAAGGTCGGCACCGTAGGCGCCCTAAAAAAAGTGCTTTTTTTTCAAAATAAATAGATTTCAGCTGAAAACTTCCGTCATTTTTGACGGGTGATACGCTAGTAGTATATATATATAGATGTCAGTAGGTTTGTTTTGTTTGTATACATCTCAGTCCACACAATCTACGCTAACTTACTTTTAACCCACCAGCACATTCATGTCTAGAACATTATCATGTGTATCATCTCAACAAGGAAATTCCAACATATCTTACTCATTAAGCCCTCTTCGGAATCAGTTTCTATAGCAAATGGCTTTAAGAGTTCATTGGAGAATTCTGAGTACCACTTATCTTAATAAATAATTTATTGTTTCATTTATTGTTTATTTATTGTTTATTCTTAAGAATTCTTTTTTCTCATCTATTTCTATTTTTTTCCTCTTAACACATCTTTAAATAATCTACAGAATTCTTTTACTGTGTCATCTAAGAAGGATACCTTTGTTTTTCATCTAAGGATACATTTCTTGTTTTATTGTTAACTCAAAGACCTCCAAAGAGTGCCCCGATTATTGCTACATTAAATATTACGCCACCATCATGTAATCTTGCTATTCAAGTTAATATATAAGTTAGTCATACTGTTGCCTGTACTCCACGTTAATATGTAAGTTTGTCACAATGTTGCTTGTATTCCACGTTAATATATAAGTTAGTCATACTGTTGCCTGCATGCCACGTTAATATATAAGTTAGTCACACTGTGGCCTGTATTCCACGTTAATGTATAAGTTAGTCACACTGTTGCCTGTATTCCACGTTAATGTATAAGTTAGTCACACTGTAGCTTGTATGCCACGGAGATTAAGAATTTCAAAATTACGAATATCAACACGCGTGAATAAACTTGTAAAAACTTAACTAAAAACTGTCAATATATAACTCCGGGTTTTGTAAAACACGTTATCTTCACAGCATTTCATCGGAATCTCCTATTTTATGTCCATGCTATAATTCATCTGTCCATAGACATTAATAGAAGGATTATAGTTCGTATAATAATATTTATGTCTATTCGTCTGACGAAATTTCACAATCTTGGCAGATGAAACAAGTAAATATAATTTTTGGTATATTTTTATTTGTAAAATTAAAAGAATGTTATTCTTTATAGGGACATTTTAACCATGCCGAAAGAACGAGTTTAGAGGAGTGGGGATACAATACGGAAAAAGCGGACTACAGAAAGTCAAGAGGCTGCAAAAATCAAGGAAATTTTATGAATGGTTCTTTAAGAAGAAACCCGGTAAGAACACTGAAACCAAAGGAGACCAAGATATGGCGAAGAAAAGTATCACCATGTTGTAGAGATCATTCTCAAAACTGAAGTTAATAAAATAAACTATCTCAAGAGCATAAAGACGCAAGAAAGACTTAGCAGCATGGAGTAAAATTACTAGACAGCATTGATCTAAATGGTGTTATAGATGACTTTGCTGCACAGAAAGCATGACGTGAGGCAATATGAGTTGATATTTTTCACTTGTGGATTATCTCGTCAATAAAAAACGGTATTTTTCGTTAAAAGAGTCTTAATTATTATTTTTTGTTAATTTTAATGCAGTGGCGTAGCTAGGGTCATGTGCGCCCGGGGACATGACACAAAATCTGCGCCCCTTTTTGGACCGAAAGATTCTGGAGGCTCACTGAGCCCCCCCCCTACAAAAAAAAATGAAATTTTACGGTTTATATGGTTCATTTTCGAAGCATTTGGCATTTTAATGAAATAGAATACAGACTAATATTTCTCTATAAGGTTGTAAACAATTTATTTGAAAAAAAATACTCTACTAATTATACATGACTCGAATGGACATAGTCTACAAAAAATTGATCCTCCTTGATTTGAATAGCGCAAACTCGTCAATCACGTTGTCAAAATTAATATTCTCAAGTGTTACTCTTTCGATGCTAAGGAGTGCAAGATCACTCATACGATTTTGTCCCATTGAAGCGCGTAAATAAGACAAAATAAGCTTCAGTTTGCTGAAGGACCGCTCACAGTTTCAATTGAAACAGCAATTGTTAGAAGTATTTGAAGTGAAATGCGCAGATTCGGAAATACGTCATCTCCATATGAAACAATAAAACCAAGAAGATCCAAAGGAGTTTCCGACAGAACTTCAGCCCGGTTACTGAGCAGCATTTTTCAGTCTCCGGTTTCTGTGCACAATTCGTGACCATTGACGTCAGTGTCGTAGAAATTAGCAAAATCTAAGCAATTTTAACGAAGTGTATCGACTTTTGTCTCAGCAAGAAGAGTTTTTACGTCTAGTAAAAATCCAAATTTGTTGTTTAGGTTTTTTAGACGTAAAAACAGTATAGATATCTCTTTTTGGAGTCTATCAATTACGCTGAAACGTGAAATTATCACAAAATTGTCAAGTGAAATTTCTTCTTCTGCAGAAAGTCCTGCATCTCTTATTAATTCTCCAGGCATCATCCGATGTCGTCTAATCCTTCTTTCAACCTCGATTCCCAAAGTTGTGTATCTTTTTTTTCTATTCTCTACCGCAACCTGGCTCAAATTATCACGAATGTTGACAATTTCTGATTCAAGCGATTCAAGATCAGATGCTGCGTCCTTGACATTTACAGTAGGATTCTGCAACAGTTTCTGGACACAATCAATTTTCCCAAGTATGGTGTTCCAGAAATGTAACAAAACTATGAAGTTAAAGTTTAATATACCTACCAGCCAAGCTTCTGCATCACATCTTGTGTCAGGCGTCATATTTGTATGTTCTGATAATTTTTCCAACAGCCGTACCAGTTCATCTAAACCAGTGGTTCCCAAAGTGGTCCGTACGGACCCCAGGGGTCCGCGGGACCTTTCAGGGGGACCGTGGAAAATAAAAATTGATTTGGGGGTCCCTGAACAACGTCAGGGGGTCCGCGCAAGGTTTAAAAATCCAATAATCAAACTCATTAATTTGTTTATTATTATTGAAATTAAAATAAATAATAATAAATAAAATAGTATGTGAATGCCTTTTCTACTAATAAAAAAACATCTTAGGTGCTATCCTTCATGGATACAATGTTGTTTTACGTAAAAAAAAGTATTAGAACTACTGTAATTTCCACATCTATAACCAATCAAAATACTTGGTTTGTTGAAAATGTCAAACTTGATGCAGATGAAATGCCGAATTCCCTATAACTATAAGTAGAAATATACAAGTTTTTAACTTGAATCTACGAGGGTTGCAAGGTTGTGTATTATTCGATGTGTCAGGAAGTTATATTTATCTAAATTGTATCCTATCATCAAATGTTTTCAATAGGACTTTACTGTAGCCTTCCATTGAAAATAATTCTTAACAGTGGTCTGTTACAACAGATAAAAGAATGAGTGAGCCAAAGGCTGGATTAAGACTTGATGGGGCCCTAAGCTATTTAAGGACCTTTTGAGGTCTAGATAATCTATAGCAGTGACAAATATAAAAACAAACTTCCGGGGGCCCCCAAGAAGGCAGGGGCCCTAAGTTATAGCTTGTTTAGGAAATAGGTAAATCCAGCACTGAGTGAGCCGAAGAAACAATGCCGACAAATGGTGGTAATGGATTTTTGAAGTATGTCTAAATGTTTGGAAACAGATACGTAACTTGAAACGTTATTTACTGAATTTTTTTTAAAAATGTTTGAAGTTACAGCAATACACTTGAATTTCTGGCATATTTAAAACATGCTGTACCAAATGTATTTTCAGTAAATTGATTCATTCATCAACATCAAATATTCACCAAAAAAATCGTGTTGAAAGTTTGCATGGATCACTACATTATGTCATTGGAGCAGTTAATAAAATCAAAAGGAATGCCTTCGATGAGAGATTATTTGCTCACCATGGTTTGGAAAATGCAGAAGAAGACTATAATGGATTATTTATTCACACAGAAGTACGCTGGTTATGATCACGTACATATTTAAATCGATTATTTACTCTGTTTGATTCATTGTCCAAATTCCTGGAAAACAAAGACAATTAGCATCACAATTAACTAAAAAAATGACATATCCTTTATGAATGATTTATTTACCCAACTTTAACAAAACTAATTTGAAACTACAACTACTACAAGGTAACCAATTAAATTTAATCAAAACTAAAAGCGTTATATCTGAGTTTGTTGCAAATCTTTTTCTTTGCAAACAAAACTTAGGAACAGGAGAATGTTCTCAGTTTTCAAATCAGTTTTCTTTTTGAAATTGCCACATAGTTAAAGATTTGCTTGCTTACTGTCAAAACTTAACGGCTCTTCATGCGGACATTTTGTAGGCATTTGCCACTATAGGATATTTCCGACTGGCAGTCGAGATCTTTAGCGCATGGACAAACTCAGATCCCAAACACAGATGAATACATACTAATACAGGAGCAGCTTATTGAAATATCCACAAAGGAGGAACTTATACCACTGTTTTAACTAGGATACCACAGATTCTGGTTACAAATTCAGATCCAAATTTTATATCATGCATTAAAGGTTATTGTACATAATTTTTTGACTGTTTTCCTGTCTTTCTATTTGGTAGAACAAAGATTCAGTGGCGTTATGAACCTCATCATAAAAAAAAATGATAAATAAATAAACGACTAGAAATTGGTGCTCGTGAGGATTTGCGGTTCCTACACACAAACATTGAGTCAGGCATAATAAATACACTCATCACAATCTCATCATGTTAATCCAATTTTGTTCTTTTTCAATTTTATGTTAAACAAAAGTGATAATTTTAATAAATACCGTACTTTTCATCAAAATGTTGCTTTTGTAATTTTTGTACTATGTATTTATAAAGTTTTTTTTTACTAGGGGGTCCGTGGGGAAATTTTGAGTATAAAAGGGGTCCGTGGGTCAAAAAAGTTTGGGAACCACTGATCTAAACCTTCATAAATTGCTTTAACAGCTTCTGATCGTGCACTCCAACGTGTTTCAGACTCCCTCTTCATTGTGTTTGGCACAACTCTTTTTAATTCTTCCCAACGAGTTGTACGAGAGAAAACAAAAATCTATACTTTCAACTGTTCCAAAAAACGTGATAGTCACTGGATCCTGTTTAGTTGAGTGTACTCTTGCTAAGTTTAAGCTGTGGTTGTCACAGTTGATGCACAATGCTCTATGATTTCTGGCACATATTCGCTGTTGAAGGCCGGATATATGCCCAGTCATTACAGCAGCATTGTCATAACATTGTGACCGACAGTCGGTTAGTGGTATGCTATTAGATTCCAGTTTTTCTACGATAACTCTTTCAAGCAGGTTTGCTGCGTCTTTGGAATGTATCTGTACAAAACCTAAACATGATTCTTTGATGGTTACTTTTTTTAGTTTGAAAATCAACATCCACAAATCTGATGACTTGAGAAAACTGTTCCCGGTGTCCTAGATCGAATGTTGAGTCGTAAGATACTGCAGTACATGTTTTTTCACTCAACAGCTGATTCCTTACAGTCGATGTAAGTAGGTGGATTAATTCATATTGGATTTCCGGTGATAAAAAAGATACTGAACCTGGATTATCTCGGGCATGTTGTAGGTGTTTTTCTAACAGTGGATCATATTGAGCAACAAGTTTGATCACAGAGAGAAATGAAAGAGAGACAGTGTCTGCTGTTTCATATGAAAGGAATCCAACTTGCTTTGACATACCGACAGAAGCCCGTGAGACGAGAGACCTTCCCACTTTACTCCCTCCACAGAGGGATTGGGGAAGTAATTTTTTTAAAGAGTCACAGCATGCAGCAAAGGGACGCGAATTAACCATTCTCAACCTTTTGAGATTCAATAACCTCTTGAAAAATGTGTGTCTTAGCTACGGACCACTACTAAAAATCGTGCTACTGCCGTGCTGGAGAGTTAAATATAATTATACTGTGTATATAGCTAGCTATAAGTAACAAACATGTTAGTTAGTAACACTATACTAATATGCTACGATTTGCGTGCTCCAAAAAACAATATTGTAATGGCTTTCTTTTGTAACGAACAAATGTCATTTATATTAGTCTCATAGTCTTCTTATTTAATTCTACTTGCTTACTATAAAAAAACTTTAAGTCATAAACAGTAGTTTGTATTAAAAAGACTGCCATATTAGTTTATTTAGTACGAACGATGTTTTGTTTTTATTGTAAGGAATGCAGAAAATCCACTTTCACAAAGTTGCAAAGGGTAAACGTATTTTAAAAGCTAGCTGAGACAGTTAGGAGTACACAAAATTTCATTAAGCCCATTTTCTGATGCAAGATATTCAAAGTGGTATCGCTAGTCAGTTCAATGAATTGCTTTAATTACGATGTTGGTCATTTTTTTTATTTGATGAGTGAATGTGTGCGAGATTAGGTCTGGACAACCACGAAAAACCACTGAACGTTAAAAATCACAAAATTAGAATTTAAATTGGTTCTGCATTGATTGAATATGACCAGAAATCGATTTTATCAACAGGTTGTTTATTTATTTCAGCATTTTCTGGTTTCTCGGTGGTTTCGTACAATTGATCAAACATCTCAAAGGTACCTTGAAATAATCTTCTTTTCCAAAGATCAAGATTTTTCGTAAAAGCAGACACTTTGTCACTGAGAGTAATTAAATGTATCTGCTTTCCTTGCCGAGTTGAATTAAGTTTATTGAGTTCTTCAAAAATTTCAGCCAAATAAGCCAGAACAGCAACCCATAAGCTATGGTTCAAATGATCAACAAGCTTTGAGTTTTTTCTACAAGAAACTCTCTTACGTCATAACTTTATTCAAACAGTCTGATAACCAGCGAACTTCAGTATACATCAGTAACTGTTAATGTTCAAGATTCATATTCAAGCATAAGAAATCAAAGAGACAGAATTTAATAGACGAGCCTTGATAAAATTTAAAAACTATTTATGCCAGATAAAAAATATATTTTAAGTCTACGTTTTACTTGCTAGTCTTTCTTGCTGAATCATACAGTGCATAAATTTCATGCTTTGCTCGCGGACCACCAGGCATATCTTCACGGACCACTAGTGCTCCGCAGACCATGGGTTGAGAACCACTGCTTTAAGCCACTCCTTTTTCTTGTCTTGGTCATTTTGGTTGCTTTTAGTGTCGTCTCTCTCTGTTCTATTAATAGAATCGCCTTTGCCTCTTACTGCTCCCCTAGTCTCACTCCCAGCAACTCACTGTTTTTTTTTAAAAGTCATCAGCAATTCTTCATTGTGGATGTGTCATTTATTTATGAGTAGAATGGCGCCCCTTAACGCTCAATGGGGACGCCTAAATCATGCTTGCCAACTGGTTTGTAATGAAGATATTTTCGGAGCTCCAAAATTCAATCTTGCAAACGTATTTGGGATACAATAGTTTACATCAAAATAAGATTAAGTAATGAGTTTTAATACTCATTTTGGCGCCCCCTAACGTGGCGCCCGGAGACATATGTCACCCCCTGCCCCCCCTCGCTACGCCACTGTTTTAATGATATAATGCACCAATTTGAAGTTAGATTTATATATTTATTAAGTACATTATCTCAAGTCACTATGTCGAATGTGAAAATGCAGCCCTCCCCCCCCCAAAGAGAGGCCAAGCCCCACGGGCAACCCCCCCCCCATCCCTAGCTACGCCACTGCATTAGGGTTTATAGAGCAGAATTATAATTTGTTATTTAACAAAAATTAATCGCATGCGTTTGACATGAAAAAATATCATGTCATCTTATACCTCTTTTTACAGCAGAAAGTAGCTGGTACAAATAATCGTAACGAATGCAACTTTGTTCTACAAGCCATAATTTACATACAAATCAGTTTATTGAAAAAATCTGGTTTTTAAAGTGAAACAGAACAATATTCACAAACAAATGAAATTGCTGGAGTGTCTCTATTCGTCTAAGTGCATCATTCTCGTGCACTCGGATTTCGATGTCTTCAACATGGGGAATTTCCCTCGTCCACAGTAAGTCCCTTTATAATCGTCCTTTTCGACTGCATTCAAATACAAACCACCATAGTTGTTTTCACGAATAAATCGAATCTGGCAAATATATTAAAATATGTATAGATTATTATTTTCTTTTGTAACTTTACTTTATGCTATTTGTGTTTTATTTCAAACGAGCAACAAAGCCCGTCCAAGGACGTTCCGCCACCGTTTCGGTGGCATGTTGTCTAGGAGTAACAGTAGTGATTAGCAGGAGTGGCACATTTCAATATGGGAACACACTACTGAATGATCACAAAAATACTGCACCAAAAATTACTAGTTTTGAACGTCCACGTAAATTTGTTCAATATGTAAATGAGATTTAATTTTGCTCCGCTGGTGAATGGCTGTAGGAGTCTGTAGGACTTTGAGGGACTAATTGCTACCGAGGACCGGACAGACAACTGCCTTTTATTATTATAGATTAATTTTATTTTTTAGGGGTATACAAGGCCGTACCCAGAATTTTTTAAGGGGGGTTCGCAAAATAGTCACGAAGGCATTTCTTGTAAAGATAAGGCAAACCTCTCATAACAAGCAGCTCTCATAACGAGATTTTCGCTTAACGAGCAACATTTTTATGGAAAAAGTTGCTCCATTAACGAGCGAAGATTCGCATAACGAGTGACGCAGAAAGGGAAACTCTCATTTTCCTGGAAATTCATTAGTGATGTATTATTCTGTGTTAAGCACTCGGTCTGAAAATGATATCTGGAGAATTCGTACACACCAAGAACTATACCATCTGTACAAAGACCCTCCCATCCTAACAAGTATTAAAAAGCGAAGACTACGCTGGGCTGGACATGTTGAAAGGATGACAGAGTGTAGAGCACCAAAAATTATTTACAGGCAGAAACCAGGGGGCAGACGACTCACTGGTCGCCCAAGGCTGAGGTGGATCAATTATGTGGAAACGGACCTACAACAGCTAGGGGTTCGGGCATGGAGAAGGAAAGCCATCGATCGGTCTGAATGGAAGGATGTTGTGGAGCAGGCCAGGGCCCTACATGGGCTGTAGCGCCACTGATGATGATGATGATATAAGCACTCGGCCTGTTAGCGTATTGTTTTCGTGTGTGATCAACCGATTTTACAAATTTTGTATTAAGACAGTATTTGTAATTTTTTTAATTTGCAAAGTTTAATAAACTGATAAATTATGTTCGAAAAAAAAACACAAGAAGACAATCATAAGAGAGGGGAAAAAGTTGAAATAAAACGAAAAAACATTGAAAAGCGAGAACAAGGTTACGAATCTAGCGCGCAACTACAATCGACCAACATCAACGATCTACACTATTCTCAAGAACAATTAAGGAGATGGATGCTTCAAATGGAGTATCAAGAATGTCTACCAAACGGTTACATCACATTTTCGTCAAATTTTGAAGCGTTCGCAAAATAAATGTCTTTAAAACTTTTCTAGTTAAAAAGTAATAATTATTTGTCATAAATTCATATTTTGTTTACGTTTTTTGTTTCAAATCTAAATTGTATTCTAGTTTTTTCACTCTTTAACAATTCATAAGTAAATTTATTTGATTAAATGATAATAATATTTTTTGAAAAATTAGAATATTTTTCAGCATGGAACGGAATATCGTATTTTACATTGATTTGTATGGGAAGAATTGTTTCATATAAAGAGTGTTTCACTTAACGAGGAAGACTCTGAAACGAATTAATCTCGTTATGAGAGTTTAACTGTATCTAGAATATATATGGTGCTATGACTTCAAATTTGGATGAGAATATTCAATAAATAATATCTTAACCTATGAATAATAATTATTGGAGGCGTTGATTAAACTTCTCGTCTTTT
>CALYLW010001356.1:0-147472 GCA_944989445.1 Ampullaceana balthica | reverse complement strand
AAAAAAAACTACTACTGTCTGCCTGCTAAATTTCAGCTCGATTTGATCACGAAAAAAGGGTTATAAAAATGTTTAACATAGTGCGCACCACAAGACAGACAGCAATTTATAGCATTTACATTTACTGATCGGGGATATATTTTTTAAAAAGTATCGTCAATATAATACGCACCTAGCCGCGCGACATGAAAGTACTAAAGAGGTTGTTCAATATAAAACGCACCACGACACTCGAGCACAAAAATAAACATGCTACATATAGATACATAGCGATAATCTAAACATTCATTAATATAATACAGTACATTCGATCGATCTGAAATTTGAAAGATCATTTTAATCGTCGGCAAGAGTCTGCCTTCAAAATTTCAGCTCGCTAGCATACGAGGAAGTGAGTTAAAAATGGATCCAAAGTTTTTTCGTCAACCAATCAAGCAACCAGAAGCGAGTTAATATAAAACTATTAAAAAGAAAACGAAGAGCGTGTTGTATTTGATTTGGGTTTTTAAAAAATAATGATACCCCGGTTTGTGTGTATAAGTATTTGTGTGCTCGCATTTGTATGTATCAGTATGTGTGTTTATGTTTTTTGTGAGTTATTTTAATGTCTGCTAATTTTGCGCATCTAACAAGAGTATGAGTATGTTTTTAAAGGATTAATAATTGTTTGAAAATTACATCTTGATACTGTCTTCTTTATGTATTTTCTTTTCGAGATGTATTTTATCAAACCTTTTGAACAATTTATTTCTTTTACTTTATTTCTCCAAATGTCTATATTTATGTTCAACGTTAAACTGCCTAAAGTGTGTTTTTTAACAAACCACAGTACTGTAGTATTTAGTGTAATCTTTTAACAATATTTATTTTATATTATTTTGCTTAATGTGAAATAAGACCATTTTCCTTATATCCTTAAATGGTGATGCTTATATTTAAATGCAAGCAATATTTAAATTGGCAAAGCATACCTACAGATGGACCAGGACAGCATGGTGTAGGTTTCGCAGTTAAGAACACCCTTCTACCATCAATTGAACCCCTTTCATCAAGGACGGAGAGGATAATCACTCTCAGACTCAGAACAGCTTCAGGCCCAGCAATCATACTTAGCGCGTATGCCCCAACTCTCTGTTCAACCCCGGAAGAGAAGGACCAATTCTATGGAGCTTTAGACCAGACAATAGCCAGTATCCAAAAAGACGAGGCAATCTCTTTCCTCGGAGATCTCAATGCTAGATTGGGGAACGAGCACGAAGCCTGGCCCATATGCCTTGGTATCTTTGGAAGAGGGAAGATAAAAGAGAATGGACAGAGGCTTCTTGAACTGTGCTGCTCACGAGGCTTGTGTGTGACCAACACTTTATTCAAGTGCAACGATATACACCAAGTATCTTGGAGACGCCCTTGATCGCGCCAATAGCACCAGCTTGACCTCATCATCACCAGGCATGCACATCTAGCTTGCGTCCTACTCACACGCAGCTATCACAGCACCGACTGCGACACGGATCACTCCCTAATGGCCAGCAAGGTACGAATAATGATGAAAAACTCGTACCACACCAAGAAAAAGGGATGTTCACGCATCAACACCTTCTGCATGAAAGACCCCCTGAAAACGCAGCTGTTAACTGACAAAGTGAAGGGAGGTCTCTCAAAGACGTCCCCATGCGTCACCATTGACTCCAAATGGACGCACCTCAGAGACACGATCTATACATCAGCATTTAATGTCTTTGGCAAAAACAAATCGCACAAAAACATGGACTGGTTTGATGAACATTGGGACGAGATGAAACCTGTCACTGAAGCCAAAAGGAAAGCTCTTATAGCCTACAAGGAAAACCCTACACCCAACCTCCTGCATGCCTTAAAAAGAGCCAAGTCACATGCACAAAAAGTTTCACGTCAATGTACAAATACCTACTTGCTTAACCTCTGCTCCAGCATACAGTCAGCTGCAGACATGGACAATGATAAAGCCATGTACGAAAATATAAAAAGTGCAACTGGCCCTTTGACGTCCAAAGTTGCCCCCTTAAAGTCCAAAAGTGGAGAAATTCTCAAAGACAAGGCAGTGCAGCTAAAACGGTGGGTTGAGCATTATCTGGAACTGTTATTAACAGTTACCACAGTCTCCAGCATCGCTCTAGATGACATACCGGATATGCCACTAATGGAAGAACTTGATGTCGTGCCCACACAGAAAGAGCTTAGCAAAGCAATCGACTGCCTAGCTTGTGGAAAAGCCCTTGGGAATGATAGCATACCACGAAAAGCTCTAAACAGTGTCACGAATGACCAATTTCCTCTTATAACTTTAGAGCTATGCTCGGTGGTGTGTTTGGGGGAGGGGCGTGGTGGTGGTTTTGGCTAGTCAACGTGAAAGCGTGAAAAGGAGGGTTTTTTGGTTGACGTGTCGAATGTGTGTGGAAGGTCAGGTCAGTTGAGGTGGAGTGTGTGTTGTAGAGAGGATTTCGGATTATAGTTTGTTTTCTGTTAGCAGTGTTGTGTAATTGGAGTTTATGAATCTTAGAGCATGCGTTCAAGAGATAGATAAGAGGACGCTTGAGCGGCAAGACAGCTTTACTCCAACCTTTGCAGGAGATTCTGTCCCTCTGCTGGGAATAGGGCTACATTCCCTAAGACCTAAAGGATGCAAGTATAGTGACACTATATAAGAACAAGGGCATTAGAAGTGACTGCGATAACTATCGCGGCATCTCACTCCATAGTATTGTAGGAAATGCCTTTGTCCGTGTCATACTAACACGTTTACAGAGTATAGCCCCGTGTCTTTCCAGAATCTCAGTGCGGTTTCCGGGCTGGTAGGTCTACCATTGACATGGTGTTCTCCATACGGTAGCTCCATGAAAAATACACAGAGCAGCAGATGTCACTATACATCGCCTTTGTGGACTTTACCTTTGATTTTATCAGTCGCAACGGGCTATTCCGAATCCTGGAAAATATAGGTTGTCCCCCACACCTACTCCCATCATCAGACAGTTCCATGAAAATATGCAGGGCACAGTGCGGTTCGATTGAGTTACGTCAGAAGCCTTTCCAGTCAGCAGAGGAGTAAAACAAGGCTGTGTACTTGCACCAGCACTGTTCGCCATATTCTTCTCTGTACTGCTTCGATACGCATTCAAGGATAGCAGTGATGGAATCTGGTTAAACACCAGAGCTGATGTATGACTTTTCAACACTGCCGGCCTCCGAGTCAAGACCAAAGTGACAGATGTCCTGATTCGTGAGCTAATCTTTCCGGATGATGCGGCACTACTAGCACACAAAGAAACTGGTTTGCAACAACTCGTGTCAAGCTTCTCCAACGCCTGCAGAGAATCAGGTCTGCAAATGAGCTTGAAAAAGACAGCCATCATGGCCCAAGTCGCACGACCTCCTCCTACCAGAGGAAGAAAGGTCTCTCACATCTGCGATTTAAAGATGTCTGCCAAAGGGACATGAAAACAGCCAGAATACGCACAAGCGACTGAGAGTGTAAGGCACAAGACCGATCTACGTGGCGCACAGTTGTAAAAGAGAGCGTTATAGTAGCCGAGGAGAGAAGGATCGAGGTGGCTACAGACAGAAGAGCTAGGAGAAAAGCCAAACATTTGGAAGCACAGAACTAGTGTGTAAAAGCTGTGGTAAAGACTGTCACTCAAGGATAGGACTGCACAGCCACTCGAGGAAATGCAACCCAACCCAGCTGTGATACACCATCGCCTCGCGAGATACGCTAATGCCGATTTATTATATTTAAATGCTTCATTTATTTTGCAAAAAGTTTTAAAAAATTAGTTTTTAATAATATATATACTAAACCCCATATATATTGCGCGTAAGCGCGTCTGTCAGTGATCGCTATGCGAGGAAAGTCTTGATTATTTTGTTAAATTGAAAATTTAGTCGTAAAATACTAAACATTTTGCTGTCGAGATTTAATGTGTGTATTGTGTTTCTCGCCGTAAAATATTACATGACATGACGTCATTATTGGAGCCTATAAAAATTTGTGAAAAGGGAACGATGTAATTAAGAAGAAATTTATGCACTGGGTTAAGATTGCGGCTAACTGGTGGCAGGGGGGCACCTTTGTGAACTTTTAAATGTTTCTTTTCATTGTTAGTGGCAGGCATCAATATCAATATCATCACTCAACCTGGGTAAAAAGGAGAAAGTATTGATATTTTTATTTTGCCGAATCCGTAGCGTTGCACGGGTATTGCGCTTGTAATTTATTAAATGCCTTATATAGCTGACACATGAATGAGGCCATGTAACTATCAGATAAAATATACTTTCTCGGTAGTTAAGAGCATCTTTTAAAAAAAATGTTTTTAACAAAACTAACTTCATCTGATTTCATATATTTTATATTTTACAAGCGTATACCAACACTAGAAAATAATAATAATAATAATAAAGAAAGAAACAATGCGGGACATGCTGTTCTTTAAATGTATAGAAATAAATGTATCAATAGGAAAAGGTTCAGGGTGGGCATTATTTGTATGTAGACAGTGATTAGTAGTTAAAATATGTTCAAGATTTATATAAGAAAAAAGAACATTGCCATTTCTATGGATGCATACAGTAAGTAAATTGCAGACAATGTACGCGTTAATGGAAAGACAGATCAATTATTGTTCAAAACAATAACTACATAAAAATATTTTTTAAATACTGTGTAAATACTTTGGTTTAGTGTAATGCTTTAATGGATTTTCTAAAACGAAAATGCAATACGCTTTCAAAAATCTTTTATTCTCAAATTACGGTGCGCACGTTTTCGTGTACGCATCTTAAATTAGGCTGAGTGGTACAAAGCAGTTGTCTTTTTAAACCCCTTATATTAACTTCACCGCCGTCTCTGTCTCTCTCTCTCTCTCTCTCTCTCTCTGTCTCTCTGTCTCTCTCTCTCTCTCTCTCTCTCTCTCTCTCTCTCTCTCTCTCTCTCTCTCTCTCTCTCTCTCTCTCTCTCTCTCTGTCGTTCGTCGTCGGGCGTGCGGAAAAAACAAAAATATAAAAAATGACTCACTTCCCGTGATGCCATCGAGCTGAAATTTGGCACACGGACCCGTGTCACCTAACAATGCATCGTATCAAAATTTCAGATCGATCGAACGTACCGTAATTAAATTACTACATTTTTAGTTAATCTCTATACGACATATGTAATTCAATTTCACAGTTTGTTATTGTTTTTTTTTCACGTGACATTTCAGTTCGCGCGTTGACGCCACATCGTCGATGTACATGCGTGCTTTTGTTTACATTTTACGTGTCACACTGAGCTTGGTCCAGCGATGGGTGACCAGACCTTTCCCCTCTCCCATCTGCCCCCGGGTTATATAGCAAAGGGAAGTTAAGACAGATTCAGTCTGTAAATGTTGGTCGCGTTTGAACATAATCAATACTGTTAGTTATGTCCCATATATAAGGGATTTATAGTCAAAAACTTTGTTTTTACGTGTTTGTTTTTTTAAATCCCTTATATTAACTTCACCTCCGTCTCTCTCTGTCTCTCTGTCTGTCTGTCTTGGGCGGGTGGAAAAACAAAAGTAAAAAATGACCTACTTCCCGTGAAGCCATCGAGCTGAAATTTGGCACACGGATCCGTGTCACATAACAATAAATCGTATCAAAATTTCAGATCGATAAAACGTACCTTAATTAAATTAATGCATTTTTAGTTTATCTATATCTAATATATAAAGCTCAGTTGGTGTTTGTATCTTTGTATTTTTGTATGTTTGTATGTTTCACTTTTCGACTTTCTGTTAGACAGCCACGGAAAAAACAAATGACGGACGGGGACCAAATTTGGCAGGACGGTTCCTTTTACCCTGAAGGTGGTTTTAAGATAGTTTTTGTAATTGTCCTTTTTGCCCGAATGCCGTAAATTAAATAATCAGAATATGCAGAGACAAAGAATAAAAAAATTAACCTCATTTCTGTATTGAACAAATTTACGCGGACGTTCAAATGCCGTTCAAAGCGAGTTACTTTTGGTGAAGTTTTTTTCCCCAATACTTTATTTTCAGCGGTGCGCATTCAAAAAATATTATAATGTCTAATTACGGTGCGCCAATGTACGTGTACGCTTCATAATTTGAGCTGTGTAGTGTCACGGATGACCAATTTCCCCCATTTAACTTGTGAGCTGCGCGCACGGTCGTGTTGTTGGTTTGTTGGAGCGAAAGCGTGAAAAGGGAGAGTTTGTTTGGTTGACGTGTTAGGAATGTGTGTAGAGGTCGGAGAGACGGTTGAAGTGAGGGAGGGGGTGTTGTATCAAGAAGTTGGAATTAAAGTTTGTTTTCTGTTAGCAGTGTTCGATTATTTCTTGTGTAATTGGTGTTGATGAATCTTAGAGCAAGCGATCCAGACATAGACGATGACGCTTGTGACAAAGAATTGTCATTTTCTTTACTGTTACTTTCTATATATTAGATAGACAAGTAAACATATTTAATTACAACTGCCACACGATGCATTAGATTTAATTGTTTCCACGTTTAAATTTAATTGCGAATTTGTTTTAATTATTTTCTGTTCCATAACTCGACATTTAATAAAAACCTATTTATGTAATAATTGTGTTAGTATGTTTTTCAAGGCTTCATTTTTAGCGGTGCGCGTTCTAAAATCTTTTAACACCTTATTACTGTGCGCACATTTTCGTGTACGCATCTTAAATTTAGCCGTGTCCTATTAATATAACATTTATATTTTGTTTGTCTTTTACATAAGATATTGTTTTTTACATAACCTATACACTTATACTATTTAAACTTAGGCTACCGGACCTATTAACATAAGTAGATTAAACTAAATAAAGTGATCCTGAAAACGCTTAATTATTTTGTATTGCGAATTGAATATGTTAAGTTCATTCCTTTGATGATGGATTAACAATAACATAGGCCATTTTTAAAATCAATTATTGTCATGGTTTCACGTGCGTTCTTAACATAAAATTGATTTGTTTTGTTTGTTTTTTAAAAATTAGGAATATAGCCTAATTTCTTTATTTATCTTTATTACCTTTATCTCATAGGCGCTGTTGCAAATATTGTATTAATTAAAATTGTGTTACGATGCAGTGTCGTAAATATATAAGAGCTTTTTTAGTGACCACAGTGGCAGAGATCTTTTGGAAAAAATGTCAACAATGCCTTTTTTAAATCGATACAAACAAACAAACATAAAAATATCAACTGAGCTTTATATATAACATATGCGTTTAAATTATTTTATTTCAATTATTTTCACGATGCATTATATTAATACTTTACATGCAATGAATAAAATTGGGATTTTTTAAAATTCAATTTATAACTCGACATTTAATTAAAAACCATAGATGTAGCGAGTTTATTTTATGTTGAAAGTGATGGCCTATGTCAAATAAACGTACACTTTAAAACTGTTTACTTAAGCTTTATATACACTATACATTATAAACTTTCGCTACCGAACGTATTAACAAAAGTTGACTAAATTTAATGAAGTCATACTGAAAACGCTTAATTAATATGAATTGCGAATTGAATATGTTTTTATGTTCATTCCTTTGTATTCAGAATAGCATAGGCCATTTCTAAAATTGCCTTTTAATCATTTTTAAGATGCACTTATTAACAGACGGTTGAATCTTTTTTTTTCATTTTTATTTTATTTTTCAGATATAAAATCTGGTGTGTGTGTGCATTGAATATAATTTAAAAATATGATGCCTTATGCGAAATAGGGAACCAAAAAAAAAGATTCCTTTTTGAAATTATACACATTGCTTATAAACCGTAAATATAAATCGTAAGATATAGAGACATACAAATTTTTAAACATTATTTCACTGTTAACACAATTATGAATACGTCAAAAGAAGGAGTTACTTTGGTCCAGTACATTTACTTTATAACAAGACTTTATTTTATGCGGCCAGCTTTCTATATTTTCTAAATATGGTGTGCACATTTTTTAAATATCATTTTTAATACGACCGGTTTTTTTTAAAAAAAGTATTTTAGAAATTGCATTTATAATTTTGTTTATTTGCGCTATGAGTCACTTAGCTTTTGTATTTTAAAGGGATAGTGCCACATGTTCTTTATCTCATAGACTTGGTTACAAATATTATATAACTTACAATTGTGATACGATGCAGTTTCGTAATTATATATTAAATTTTTGAGTGACGAGGGTGGTACAGCTCTTTCGGAAAACATATAAGTTATGTTAATTTTGTACAAGCGGGAATTGTAAATTTAGTTATTATGGTCGGCAAGGATCATTATTTAATAAATCATATCTTTTAAATAGTAAGGTTATGTTAAAATGCACTGCATTAAGTGAAAACAACTCACGCGATAAAATGGCATATCTCTGTTTCTCATAAGATTTTAACTAAATAGATGAATCTGAAATTTAACTTGGCAAATAAAAATTGTAATAACCAGCAACTAATACTTGGATAAAGGGTCAGCACACTCCCGCTACAAAGTTATAGTTTTTTTTATAGTAGACTATATGTCCACACCCCATCCCCCTTCCCCCAGTTTAAAAGCCAGAGGAGATAATTTCGGTTTCAGTCCGTAAATGTTGTCGCGTTTGAACATAATCAATACTTTTAGTTATGTCTCATATATAAGAGATTTATAGTCAAAAACTTTTTCTTTCACGGGTTTGTTTTTAGTAAATCCCTTATATTAACTTCACCGTCGTCTTTCCCTGATTTGGCGGGCGGAAAAACAAAACTAAAAAAATGACCCACTTTCCGTGAAGTCATCGAGTTGACATTTGGCACACGGACCCGTGTCACCTAACAATGCATCGTATCAAAATTTCAGATCGATCGAACGTACCGTAATTAAGTTAATCCATTTTTGTTTATCTATATAAAACTATATGTAGAAGTCGCTATTGTTTACATTTTACGGGTCACTTGACTTCACGCCAGCCATCGGTGAACACATCTCGTGTTTTAACCAGGTGTTCCGGCGGGATTTTGTTTACATTTTACGTGTCACGGTGAGCTCGTCCAGCTATCGGTGACCAAACCTTTCCACTCTCCCACCCGTCCCCCAGGGGTTATAAAGCAAAGGGAAGTTAAGACAGATTAAGTCTGTAAATGTTTGTCGCTTGGAGATAATCAATACTTTTAGTTATTTCTCATATATAAGGGATTTATAGTTAAAACCTTTGTTTTTACGGGTTTGTTTTATTATTAAATCCCTTATATTAACTTCACCGCCTTCTCTGTCGCGATCTTTGTCTTTCTGTCTCTCTCTTTGTCTGTCGTTCGTTGTCGGGCAGGCGGGCCGAAAAACAAAAGTCACAAATGACCCACTTTCCGTCATGCCATCGAGCTGAAATTTTGCACATAGACTTGTGTCACCTAACAATGTATCGTACCAAATTTTCAGATCGATCGAATTTACAGTTAATAAATTAATGCATTTTTAGTTTATCTCTATAAGCAATAAGTAGCGGTCGCTATTGTTTACATTTTACGGGTCACTTGACTTCACGCCAGCCATCGATGACCACACCTCATGTTTAACACCAGGAGGAATTCACTCAGTTTCAGGCTGTAAATGTTTGTCGCGTTGGAGCATAATCAATACTTTAAGTTCTGTCTCATATATAAGGGATTATAGTCAAAAACTTTGTTTTTACGGGTTTTTTTTTACGGGATTTTATGAAAATGGTTGGTAATAGATAAATCTTATAAATAACTTGGCAAAAAAAATGTAATAGCCAGCAACTAATACTGGGGAAACGGGTCAGCACACTCCCGCTACAAAGTGGGTATATTTCTTGTAAATAAATAAAAACAAAAAAATACATTTTTGACGTGAAATAAACCATGAACAGTTTGGATTTGAGATTAACAAATCGAGATTTTTGCTTTAGTATTTCACAGCGTGACGCCATTATTTTATATTTATTTTTGAAAAAGAAACGATGTGAAAGAAAAGAGCCGTGATTTATCTGATGAGGTTCATTTGTAGTCTGCATTTCTGTATGTAGACGTCCCTCATTTTTTGTGCACTCGTGTGTGTGTGTGTTTTTAAAGGTAGAAATAAAAAATAAATAAGTACTAAGAATGAATTACACGCGTTAATTACCTAGCAAAAGGGTGCAACCAGTTCAATAAGAATTAGATCGCCTCTCTCTAGATGGTTAAGGATAACTTTTTTTTTAAACCCGAGTTCAGACTATACCGCCTTACAGCGCTGAAGCAATACAAAACAAACAATAAGCTAAAACTGGTACGCTGTTTCACTTAATTTCATGAAAATAAATGTATCAATAGAAAAAGGTTGCGGGTAATTGCATTAGTTCTATGTAGAAAGTGATTAGTAGGCCAAACGTTTATCGCAGTTTATTGGGACAGAAGAGCCCCGATATAGGTGAAAATCTGCATAGTAGGAACACCAACTGATAAGCAATATAAAATTGATAGATATGTTTACAGTTACTATAAAGCAAAGTACACATAGTTATAAATTACGTGATGATGATGATAAATATTCAATGCAGTAAAAATGATGACAATGAAGTTGATTATGACATTGACTGTGTGGCCGATGACTGCATTTTAAGTCTCCTCAGATGGCGGTGCCATTTCCTGGGGCATTTTTCAAATACTATTACTATATTTAAAAACCCACGAGGCTTCCGCGAAAGTGAGCCGCGAGGTAGCGAGAGTTAACTGTATAACATTTGTTCTTTGAATATGTAAAAAATTGATAACATACACATTTTTAAAATACTTTTCAAGATCTTTCTTTGTTCCTCTAAACTTATTAGTAAAACAAATGCTTAAAAATTATGACCCAAAGGTTATTAAAAGATGAACTTGCCAAATTGTATCCGTCACTTGAGTCCAGTGGAGAGATATGTCCAATCGGTCTGCCCGTGTAGCCGTGGTAGTTGATGGTGACCAGGTTGACCATGTCCACATATCTGTTTTTGGTAGGGATAACAAGAAAGCCTTGAATAAGAACAAAGTTGTTGTTTTTTGTCTAAGCGCAACAACCTGCGTGGGTTATAACAGAATTTTCTCTGGACTTGGTAGACTTGGCAGCGTCTATCCTCTCTCCAGGTGACCCTTGGATTTTTTTTGTGTTAGTCATTTAACAGTATTTTGATTGTGGCTTAAAGCGGGCTAGATCCCATATTATCAAAGCTTTGTGAAGCGCGTGGGATGAGCGCTCTATTGACTTCGCTATCCATATTTCCCATTTTTATAAGATACTGTCAAACAGTAACAATTTATTTTTCAAGGCTTGCACTTTTTAAATCCTTTATATTAACTTGTGGTGTCTGTTTGTATAAGCCCTTGCTTGCTTGCTTGAATAAAAATCTTTGGATCGATTTATAACCCTCTTCTAGCGAGCTGAAATTTTGCAGGCAGTTTCGTACCGATGTATCAAAATTTCAGATCGATTGCATGTAATGTAATTAATGTATTGAATTTTTAGATTATTTTATATATCTTTATGTATCCTATTATTTTTTGAGATAGAGTGTCGCGGTGCGTATTATATTGAACAACCTTTCTGTCGCGCAATAAGATGCGAATTTTATTGACAACACTTTTTATGAACATATTCCTAATCGGTGCACATTATATTAAACATGTTTTACGACACAACTGCAATTTTGTATTTTTGGATGGTCTTGCGCTGCGTGTTATAATAAACAATCTTTTAGTTATGTCTCGTTCATAAAGGATTGATTGTAAAAAACGTGTTTTTTAAATCCTTTATATTAACTGTGGGTTCTTTTTTTTTGGTTGATTGTTTGCTTGTCGCCAAAACTTTGCATCGATTTTAACCCACTTCCTCGTAAGCAAGCGAGCTGAAATTTTGCAGGCAGTTTTGTACCGATGATAAAAACAATGTATTAAAACTTCATATCGATCGCATGTACTGTATTTCGATTATTTGAATTTTTAGATTATTTTATTTTATCTCTATGTATCATCTTACATTTTTTTGCTATGATGTCGAAGTGTGTATTATTTTGAACGACATTTCCTGTCGCGCATTAAGGTGCGTATTTTATTGACAACACTTTTTATAAACATATTCGTGATCGGTGCGCATTATATTCAACATGTTTTACGACACAACTGCAATTTTGTACTTTTGGATGGTCTTGCGCTGCGTATTATAATAAACTATCTTTTAGTTATGTCTCGTTCATAAAGGATTTATAGTAAAAAACTTGGTTTTTAAATCCTTTATATTAACTCGTGGTTTCTGTTTGGTTGTCGCCAAAACTTTGCATCGATTTTTAACCCACTTCCTCGTAAGCTAGAGAGCTGAAATTTTGCAGGCAGTTTCGTAACGATGATAAAAACGATGTATCAAAATTTCAGATCGATCGCATTTACTATAACAATAATTTTAATTGAATTTTTAGATTATTTTATTTATCGCTATTTATCATTTTAATTCTTGAGATAGAGTGTCGCGGTGCATATTATATTGAAGAACATTTTTAATACTTTCCTGTTGCACTATTCGGTGCGTATTATATTTACGTTACTTTTTAAAAAATATATTCCAGATCGGTGCGCATTATGTTAAACATGTTTTACGAGACATAACTAAAATTTTGGATTTTTGGATTGTCTTGCGCTGCGTATTATACTGAACATTCTTTTAGTTATGTCTCCTATATAAAAGATTTATAGTCAAAAACTTGGCTTTTTACGTTTTTTTTATTACAGTAACCATTTATAGTTAAATTCATTAGAACGCCATTAAGTAACTATTGATAAGTCCAGTTATTGAATCTGTCACACAGTAACCATTAGGCCTGTCAACGGATAACCGGGAACCCGGGTACCTGTTGCCGAGCAATTACCCGTGTAGTAAAATTGCGCTCACGTACACATGAAAATGTTACTGCAATGTCTCTACAAACGGTGGTCGAACTTCGACTCTTCTGTGTTTACATTTTGGCTCGCAAATAATATATCAGATAGAAACTTTTCGTTTGAAATATTTACTGTGAATTACGATTAAAATGAAAACGTTTAAAAAGAAATAACTGTCAAACGGACATAAAACACGCTGCCAACAAACTACACTGTATTTTATACATTTTTTCAAGGAACATGAAGCAAAAATCATTTAAAATAAAAAGGTTTTGGTTCTTTGAATTGTTCAAATAAGGAAAATAGAACACAAAGCTGATAACTAGGAAGGGCAGGAAATGACAGAAATGAACTTGGCTTTGGCTTTGAAATACTCCGCACATCTTTGTTACCGATTGAGACGAGCCGATGTTGTTTATTTAATCCCCCACACACACTCCCACTCCTATTCAACCATAATGAAAAGAAATAACACTAGCTATATTCTTGTTTCTGTTTTTTTTTAAAAAAAATGATATTTGAAACGTTGAATCCTTTTCACTATAATAACCAAAATAAATCCTGGGGATAGGTCCACTCCGTAGGGACACGTCTCGGAAAATTAGGTTAATTACAACAGTTTTATTGTACTAAAACTAGAAATAACCTGCTATGATATCATACGCCTTTTATCTTTTAAAATTTATTGTTTAGCACCGCGAATTTAAAAAAAAATAATAATAAAATAATTTTAAAAAAAAATTAAATTAGGGATGTTAACGATTAATTAAAATTTAATCGTTAACTTTTAAGAAATTAACAATCAATTAATTGGTAATTTCGAATAAGGCCAAAAATTGAAATTTATGGTGTCATAAGTAACATTTATTAAATTAACTTATCCAAAATCGAAATAACACTGGAATGTCTTCTGTATATTACATCTTTTAACTAACTATGCAAAAAACAAGTGTGTTGACAATCGTTCACATGGCATTAGATTGTCTCAGCTGAAGTTCCGATACTGTAGTGGATGTTTGGTTTGCAGGTGATATGTAATCCAAGTGTTAAAACCATGGCAGAAATGTTCCCTTTAAGCAGCGCGGCTGCACAGATATTTGAACGACGCCACGCCGAAGTTTAGAATCACCGAGCATCAAATTTTGTCAAATATTGCACAAAAATGGACGTTGCACACGAGGTTTTTTTTTACACTTTGCACACGGACCAATGAAGCTGAGACTTAGAGGGAACATTGCATGGTAGGCAAACGATTTCTCTCAATGGACACAATAACCTTTATCAACATTTTGAACAGTCACGTCAGTCAATAGTTTAAAACCAAAATGTTCGTGTAATCGTCCGGAAATTTGTTTATATTTATCATCCGAAATATTTTACTTTTTGACTTCCAGCTCATTTATAAGTGGTGAGTCGATTAATCGTTAAAAGAAATTTAATCGTTAAAAAATTTTTAACAATTAATCGAGAAATTAATCGTAATTTCCGCAGCCATAAAATAAATAAATTAAACAGAAATTCACTTCGGTACCACCCCTGATAAGTATAAGGCTAATAGTGGCAATGACATCAACAATTTTGAGGCATGTCGACCGGGTAATCTGGGTACATTTCAAAATTTGGACGGGTAATCGAGCAGCTTTTTACAATAATATTGACAGTCCTAGTAACAATTGATATCTTCAATTATTGACTCTATCACACATTAACAATGTATAGTTCAATTAATGACTTTTTCATAGAATAACCATTCTATACCTTGCAAATGTCGGTATATCAATTCCGTTATTAATTGAATTCACATATTTTGGTCCAAGAACTGTCAAGATTAATTTCTTGTTTTTGCCTTGCAAAGTTTCTTTATCAAAAGCTTCGGCTATTTCCTATAGGATGAGAAGATGAAGTTAAATTGACAAAATAGGTTTAAAATATTCTTCTTCCAGTGACTATACTTTTTTTTTGAAATTGTATATTTCTTAAGTCTTTAAGATTTGTTCTTCTGAAATTTGTTATGTAAATAGCTTAAGTTTTGTGTTGGCTTGTCCGTAAGTGTAATTATACCTGTTTGATGTTTTGTATGGTCTATTTTATACTTATATGAAGGACTGATATGCAGTGGCGTAGCTAGGGATTTGTAATGATTTAGGAGCCCAGGGGTGGGGGGCTTTGCCTCTTTGAGCGGCCCTGCATACATGGCGGAGGCGTAAAATTTAATTTTAAAAAAATGTTCGGACACTCCTTTGGGGCCTATCTCAAGTGGGGGCCCTGGAGTTATTCAAATTTTGATTCCCTTCCCCTAGCTACGCCACTGCTATTATGTTCAAATGTTATTGAGCTTTTCGTATGTGTATCGTTGAGCTTCTGGTATGTGTATTAATCCAGCTTTAAATCAAATGTTATATATAACACAATTCAAGACACACATTAGTTTTTATATAAAATGTTAACATGAACTGGTCATTCATTTAACTATAGAAATATAAGTCATTTTCAAAGTATTTTTGGAGTATATTTATTGACGAGCAACAAAGCCCGTCCAAGGACGTTCCGCCACCGTTCGGTGGCATTTTGTAACTCCCCTCCAACAGACGTCTCGACCGGCATTACATTTGCATGGCGTCAAAAATACTATTCATTATAGTTAAAATAAATAACTCATAAGAAACAGAGCTTTTTGCTATAAATCCCAACGCGCATAACTCAAAATAAAGTCGGAAGAAATACTGCATCAAAAATAACTCGTTTTGAACGTCCGCGTAAATGGCGTAAAACGTGTTCAATATAATTGGCTGTAGGAGTCTTATGTGTTTGAGGGACCAATCGCTATAGATGATCGGACAGAACGGACAGAAACTTTCCTTTTATTATCTATGATTGTAAAACATGGAACAAACCTTAAGCAAGTCCGCATATCTCTGTTTATCAGAAGGGACACCACCAAACAAGGTTGGAAGATACCAATGTAATTCCACGCCATCAAAACCACGTTCACGTAGAAATGGGATCAGGAAACTGATAAATTCCTGGCGTCCGGCTTCAGTGGCCACCATCTTGGAATATTTAATAGAGTGTTTACTTTTGTCTCCCACCGAGACTAACACTTTCAGGTTCCTTCCATTTTTTTTAAACTTTCTGAACTTTTCATACCTGTCATTTGATTTTAATAACAATTGCTAAACTTTTTATGTTATTAAAATGAAAGTAAATTTCTGAACTGAATGAATATTTATCCTATCTGAAACCATTTTCGATTGTAATTTGAAAACATTTTATATATGTCAGTAATAATGATTACTCTTCGTTATAGAAAGATGCATTTGATACATTGGGGAACCATTATGTGCAGATTACCTTACATTATAAACATTCCGTTCATTACAACAGCACAAGTTGTGCAAACCTGTGAATGTTAGTAAAAGAATACTACGCATTAAATTACCACAGTAGCTTATGTTAGTAGTAAATACTATAATTTAGATTAACACGCCATCAGGTCCTAGATCATCAACTCCATATCTAGACTTACACGCCATCAGTCCCTAGGTCATCAGGACAATATCTAGACTTACACGCCATCAGGTCCTAGGTCATCAGCCCAATATCTAGACTTACACGCAATCAGGTCATCAGCCCAATATCTAGACTTACACTCCATCAGGTCCTAGGTCAACAACCCAATATCTAGACTTACACACCATCAGGTCCTAGGTCATCATGACAATATCTAGACTTACATGCCATCAGGTCCTAAGTCATCAACCCAATATCTAGACTTACATGCCATCAGGTCCTAGGTCATCAACCCAATATCTAGACTTACACGCCATCAGGTCCTAGGTCATCAGCCCAATATCTAGACTTACACGCTATCAGGTCCTAGGTCATCAACCCAATATCTAGACTTACACGCCATCAGGTCCTAGGTCATCAACCCAATATCTAGACTTACACGCCATCAGGTCCTAGGTCATTGTCCCAATATCTAGACTTACACGCCATCAGGTCCTAGGTCATCAACCCAATATCTAGACTTACACGCTATCAGGTACTAGGTCATCAACCCAATATCTAGACTTACACGCCATCAGGTCCTAGGTCATCGGCCCAATATCTAGACTTACACGCCATAAGGTCCTAGGTCATCAGCCCAATATCTAGAATTACACGCCATCAGGTCCTAGGTCATCAGCCCAATATCTAGACTTACACGCTATCAGGTCCTAGGTCATCAGCCCAATATCTAGACTTACACGCCATAAGGTCCTAGGTCATGGTCCCAATATCTAGACTTACACGCCATCAGGTCCTAGGTCATCAGCCCAATATCTAGACTTACACGCTATCAGGTCCTAGGTCATCAGCCCAATATCTAGACTTACACGCCATCAGGTCCTAGGTCATTGTCCCAATATCTAGACTTACACGCCATCAGGTCCTAGGTCATCAACCAAATATCTAGACTTACACGCCATCAGGTCCTAGGTCATCAGCCCAATATCTAGACTTACACGCCATCAGGTCCTATAAGTCATCAACCCAATATCTAGACTTACACGCCATCAGGTCCTAGGTCATTGTCCCAATATCTAGACTTACACGCCATCAGGTCCTAGGTCATTGTCCCAATATCTAGACTTACACGCCATCAGGTCCTATAAGTCATCAACCCAATATCTAGACTTACACACCATCAGGTCCTAGGTCATCATGACCAATATCTAGACTTACATGCCATCAGGTCCTAAGTCATCAACCCAATATCTAGACTTACATGCCATCAGGTCCTAAGTCATCAACCCAATATCTAGACTTACACGCCATCAGGTCCTAGGTCATCAGCCCAATATCTAGACTTACACGCTATCAGGTCCTAGGTCATCAACCCAATATCTAGACTTACACGCCATCAGGTCCTAGGTCATCAACCCAATATCTAGACTTACACGCCATCAGGTCCTAGGTCATTGTCCCAATATCTAGACTTACACGCCATCAGGTCCTAGGTCATCAACCCAATATCTAGACTTACACGCTATCAGGTCCTAGGTCATCAGCCCAATATCTAGACTTACACGCCATCAGGTCCTAGGTCATCAGCCCAATATCTAGACTTACACGCCATCAGGTCCTAGGTCATCAGCCCAATATCTAGACTTACACGCCATCAGGTCCTAGGTCATCAGCCCAATATCTAGACTTACACGCCATCAGGTCCTAGGTCATCAGACCCAATATCTAGACTTACACGCCATCAGGTCCTAGGTCATCAACCCCAATATCTAGACTTACACGCCATCAGGTCCTAGGTCATCAGCCCAATATCTAGACTTACACGCCATCAGGTCCTAGGTCATCAACCCAATATCTAGACTTACACGCCATCAGGTCCTAGGTCATCAGCCCAATATCTAGACTTACACGCCATCAGGTCCTAGGTCATCAGCCCAATATCTAGACTTACACGCCATCAGGTCCTAGGTCATCAGCCCAATATCTAGACTTACACGCCATCAGGTCCTAGGTCATCAGCCCAATATCTAGACTTACACGCCATCAGGTCCTAGGTCATCAGCCCAATATCTAGACTTACACGCCATCAGGTCCTAGGTCATCAACCCAATATCTAGACTTACACGCCATCAGGTCCTAGGTCATCAACCCAATATCTAGACTTACATGCCATCAGGTCCTAGGTCATCAACCCAATATCTAGACTTACACGCCATCAGGTCCTAAGTCATCAGCCCAATATCTAGACTTACACGCCATCAGGTCCTAGGTCATCAGCCCAATATCTAGACTTACACGCCATCAGGTCCTAGGTCATCAGCCCAATATCTAGACTTACACGCCATCAGGTCCTAGGTCATCAACCCAATATCTAGACTTACACGCCATCAGGTCCTAGGTCATCAGCCCAATATCTAGACTTACACGCCATCAGGTCCTAGGTCATCAACCCAATATCTAGACTTACACGCCATCAGGTCCTAGGTCATCAACCCAATATCTAGACTTACACGCCATCAGGTCCTAGGTCATCAACCCAATATCTAGACTTACACGCCATCAGGTCCTAGGTCATCAGCCCAATATCTAGACTTACACGCCATCAGGTCCTAGGTCATCAGCCCAATATCTAGACTTACACGCCATCAGGTCCTAGGTCATCAACCCAATATCTAGACTTACACGCCATCAGGTCCTAGGTCATCAGCCCAATATCTAGACTAACACGCCATCAGGTCCTAGGTCATCAGCCGAATATCTAGACTTACAAGCCATCAGGTCCTAGGTCATCAGCCCAATATCTAGACTTACACGCCATCAGGTCCTAGGTCATCAACCCAATATCTAGACTTACACGCCATCAGGTCCTAGGTCATCAGCCCAATATCTAGACTTACACGCCATCAGGTCCTAGGTCATCAACCCAATATCTAGACTTACACGCCATCAGGTCCTAGGTCATCAGCCCAATATCTAGACTTACACGCCATCAGGTCCTAGGTCATCAACCCAATATCTAGACTTACACGCCATCAGGTCCTAGGTCATCAGCCCAATATCTAGACTTACACGCCATCAGGTCCTAGGTCATCAACCCAATATCTAGACTTACACGCCATCAGGTCCTAGGTCATCAACCCAATATCTAGACTTACACGCCATCAGGTCCTAGGTCATCAGCCCAATATCTAGACTTACACGCCATCAGGTCCTAGGTCATCAGCCCAATATCTAGACTTACACGCCATCAGGTCCTAGGTCATCAACCCAATATCTAGACTTACATGCCATCAGGTCCTAGGTCATCAACCCAATATCTAGACTTACACGCCATCAGGTCCTAGGTCATCAGCCCAATATCTAGACTTACACGCCATCAGGTCCTAGGTCATCAACCCAATATCTAGACTTACACGCCATCAGGTCCTAGGTCATCAACCCAATATCTAGACTTACACGCCATCAGGTCCTAGGTCATCAGCCCAATATCTAGACTTACACGCCATCAGGTCCTAGGTCATCAACCCAATATCTAGACTTACACGCCATCAGGTCCTAGGTCATCAGCCCAATATCTAGACTTACACGCCATCAGGTCCTAGGTCATCAGCCCAATATCTAGACTTACACGCCATCAGGTCCTAAGTCATCAACCCAATATCTAGACTTACACGCCATCAGGTCCTAGGTCATCAACCCAATATCTAGACTTACACGCCATCAGGTCCTAGGTCATCAGCCCAATATCTAGACTTACACGCCATCAGGTCCTAGGTCATCAACCCAATATCTAGACTTACACGCCATCAGGTCCTAGGTCATCAGCCCAATATCTAGACTTACACGCCATCAGGTCCTAGGTCATCAACCCAATATCTAGACTTACACGCCATCAGGTCCTAGTCACATATGTCAGCTCAGGTCATCAACCCAATATCTAGACTTACACGCCATCAGGTCCTAGGTCATCAACCCAATATCTAGACTTACACGCCATCAGGTCCTAGGTCATCAGCCCAATATCTAGACTTACACGCCATCAGGTCCTAGGTCATCAACCCAATATCTAGACTTACACGCCATCAGGTCCTAGGTCATCAACCCAATATCTAGACTTACACGCCATCAGGTCCTAGGTCATCAGCCCAATATCTAGACTTACACGCCATCAGGTCCTAGGTCATCAGCCCAATATCTAGACTTACACGCCATCAGGTCCTAGGTCATCAGCCCAATATCTAGACTTACACGCCATCAGGTCCTAAGGTCATCAACCCAATATCTAGACTTACACGCCATCAGGTCCTAGGTCATCAGCCCAATATCTAGACTTACACGCCATCAGGTCCTAGGTCATCAACCCAATATCTAGACTTACACGCCATCAGGTCCTAGGTCATCAGCCCAATATCTAGACTTACACGCCATCAGGTCCTAGGTCATCAGCCCAATATCTAGACTTACACGCCATCAGGTCCTAGGTCATCAACCCAATATCTAGACTTACACGCCATCAGGTCCTAGGTCATCAGCCAATATCTAGACTTACACGCCATCAGGTCCTAGGTCATCAGCCCAATATCTAGACTTACACGCCATCAGGTCCTAGGTCATCAGCCCAATATCTAGACTTACACGCCATCAGGTCCTAGGTCATCAGCCCAATATCTAGACTTACACGCCATCAGGTCCTAGGTCATCAACCCAATATCTAGACTTACATGCCATCAGGTCATAGGTCATCAACCCAATATCTAGACTTACACGCCATCAGGTCATAGGTCATCATCCCAATATCTAGACTTACATGCCATCAGGTCCTAGGTCATCAGCCCAATATCTAGACTTACATGCCATCAGGTCCTAGGTCATCAGCCCAATATCTAGACTTACACGCCATCAGGTCCTAGTCATCAACCCAATATCTAGACTTACACGCCATCAGGTCCTATGTCATCAACCCAATATCTAGACTTACATGCCATCAGGTCATAGGTCATCAACCCAATATCTAGACTTACACGCCATCAGGTCCTAGGTCATCAAACCCAATATCTAGACTTACATGCCATCAGGTCCTAGGTCATCAGCCCAATATCTAGACTTACATGCCATCAGGTCATAGGTCATCAACCCAATATCTAGACTTACACGCCATCAGGTCATAGTTCATTATCCCAATATCTAGACTTACATGCCATCAGGTCCTAGGTCATCAGCCCAATATCTAGACTTACATGCCATCAGGTCCTAGGTCATCAACCCAATATCTAGACTTACACGCCATCAGGTCCTAGGTCATCAACCCAATATCTAGACTTACATGCCATCAGGTCCTAGGTCATCAACCCAATATCTAGACTTACATGCCATCAGGTCCTAGGTCATCAACCCAATATCTAGACTTACACGCCATCAGGTCATAGTTCATTATCCCAATATCTAGACTTACACGCCATCAGGTCCTAGGTCATCAGCCCAATATCTAGACTTACATGCCATCAGGTCCTAGGTCATCAACCCAATATCTAGACTTACATGCCATCAGGTCCTAGGTCATCAACCCAATATCTAGACTTACACGCCATCAGGTCCTAGGTCATCAACCCAATATCTAGACTTACACGCCATCAGGTCATAGTTCATTATCCCAATATCTAGACTTACACGCCATCAGGTCATAGTTCATTATCCCAATATCTAGACTTACACGCCATCAGGTCCTAGGTCATCAGCCCAATATCTAGACTTACACGCCATCAGGTCCTAGGTCATCAACCCAATATCTAGACTTACACGCCATCAGGTCCTAGGTCATCAACCCAATATCTAGACTTACACGCCATCAGGTCCTAGGTCATCAACCCAATATCTAGACTTACACGCCATCAGGTCCTAGGTCATCAACCCAATATCTAGACTTACACGCCATCAGGTCCTAGGTCATCAACCCAATATCTAGACTTACACGCCATCAGGTCCTAGGTCATCAGCCCAATATCTAGACTTACACGCCATCAGGTCCTAGGTCATAGTCCCAATATCTAGACTTACACGCCATCAGGTCATAGGTCATCAGCCCAATATCTAGACTTACACGTCATCAGGTCCTAGGTCATCAGCCCAATATCTAGACTTACACGCCATCAGGTCCTAGGTCATCAGCCCAATATCTAGACTTACACGCCATCAGGTCCTAGGTCATCAACCCAATATCTAGACTTACACGCCATCAGGTCCTAGGTCATCATCCCAATATCTAGACTTACATGCCATCAGGTCCTAGGTCATCATGACCAATATCTAGACTTACACGCCATCAGGTCCTAGGTCATCAGCCCAATATCTAGACTTACACGCCATCAGGTCCTAAGTCATCAGCCCAATATCTAGACTTACACGCCATCAGGTCCTAGGTCATCAGCCCAATATCTAGACTTACACGCCATCAGGTCCTAGGTCATCAACCCAATATCTAGACTTACACACCATCAGGTCCTAGGTCATCAGCCCAATATCTAGACTTACACGCCATCAGGTCCTAGGTCATCAACCCAATATCTAGACTTACACGCCATCAGGTCATAGGTCATCAGCCCAATATCTAGACTTACACGCCATCAGGTCCTAGGTCATCAGCCCAATATCTAGACTTACATGCCATCAGGTCCTAGGTCATCAACCCAATATCTAGACTTACACGCCATCAGGTCCTAGGTCATCAGCCCAATATCTAGACTTACACGCAATCAGTTCCTAGGTCATCATCCCAATATCTAGACTTACATGCCATCAGGTCATAGGTCATCATGACAATATCTAGACTTAGACGCCATCAGGTCCTAGGTCATCAGCCCAATATCTAGACTTACACGCCATCAGGTCCTAAGTCATCAGCCCAATATCTAGACTTACACGCCATCAGGTCCTAGGTCATCAGCCCAATATCTAGACTTACACGCCATCAGGTCCTAAGTCATCAACCCAATATCTAGACTTACACACCATCAGGTCCTAGGTCATCAGCCCAATATCTAGACTTACACGCCATCAGGTCCTAGGTCATCAACCCAATATCTAGACTTACACGCCATCAGGTCATATGTCATCAGCCCAATATCTAGACTAACACGCCATCAGGTCCTAGGTCATTAGCCCAATATCTAGACTTACATGCCATCAGGTCCTAGGTCATCAACCCAATATCTAGACTTACACGCCATCAGGTCCTAGGTCATCAGCCAATATCTAGACTTACACGCCATCAGGTCCTAGGTCATCAGCCCAATATCTAGACTTACATGCCATCAGGTCCTAGGTCATCAGCCCAATATCTAGACTTACATGCCATCAGGTCCTAGGTCATCAACCCAATATCTAGACTTACACGCCATCAGGTCCTAGGTCATAAACCCAATATCTAGACTTACATGCCATCAGGTCATAGGTCATCAACCCAATATCTAGACTTACACGCCATCAGGTCATAGTTCATTATCCCAATATCTAGACTTACATGCCATCAGGTCCTAGGTCATCAGCCCATTATCTAGACTTACATGCCATCAGGTCCAAGGTTATCAGCCCAATATCTAGACTTACATGCCATCAGGTCCTAGTTCATCAACCCAATATCTAGACTTACACGACATCAGGTCCTATGTCATCAACCCAATATCTAGACTTACATGCCATCAGGTCATAGGTCATCAACCCAATATCTAGACTTACACGCCATCAGGTCCTAGGTCATCAAACCAATATCTAGACTTACATGCCATCAGGTCCTAAGTCATCAGCCCAATATCTAGACTTACATGCCATCAGGTCATAGGTCATCAACCCAATATCTAAACTTACACGCCATCAGGTCATAGTTCATGATCCCAATATCTAGACTTACATGCCATCAGGTCCTAGGTCATCAGCCCAATATCTAGACTTACATGCCATCAGGTCCTAGGTCATCAACCCAATATCTAGACTTACACGCCATCAGGTCCTAGGTCATCAACCCAATATCTAGACTTACATGCCATCAGGTCATAGGTCATCAACCCAATATCTAGACTTACATGCCATCAGGTCCTAAGTCATTAACCCAATATCTAGACTTACACGCCATCAGATCATAGTTCATTATCCCAATATCTAGACTTACACGACATCAGGTCCTAGGTCATCAGCCCAATATCTAGACTTACACGCCATCAGGTCCTAGGTCATCTTCCCAATATCTAGACTTACATGCCATCATGTCCAAGGTCATCAGCCCAATATCTAGACTTACACGTCATCAGGTCCTAAGTCATCAACCCAATATCTAGACTTACACGCCATCAGGTCATAGTTCATTATCCCAATATCTAGACTTACACGCCATCAGGTCATAGTTCATTATCCCAATATCTAGACTTACACGCCATCAGGTCCTAGGTCATCAGCCCAATATCTAGACTTACACGCCATCAGGTCCTAGGTCATCAACCCAATATCTAGACCTACACGCCATCAGGTCCTAGGTCATCAACCCAATATCTAGACTTACACGCCATCAGGTCCTAGGTCATCAACACAATATCTAGACTTACACGCCATCAGGTCCTAGGTCATCAACCCAATATCTAGACGTACACGCCATCATGTCCTAGGTCATCAACCCAATATCTAGACTTACACACTATCAGGTCCTAGGTCCTAAGTACAATATCTAGACTTACACGCCATCAGGTCCTAGGTAATTGTCCCAATATATAGACTTGCACGCCATCAGGTCATAGGTCATCATCCCAATATCTAGACTTACACGTCATCAGGTCCTAGGTCATCAGCCCAATATCTAGATTTACACGTCATCAGGTCCTAGGTCATCAACCCAATATCTAGACTTACACGCAATCAGGTCCTAGGTCATCATCCCAATATCTAGACTTACATGCCATCAGGTCCTAGGTCATCATGACAATATCTAGACTTAGACGCCATCAGGTCCTAGATTATCAGCCCAATATCTGAACTTACACGCCATCAGGTCCTAAGTCATCAGCCCAATATCTAGACTTACACGCCATCAGGTCCTAGGTCGTCAGCCCAATATCTAGACTTACACGCCATCAGGTCCTAAGTCATCAACCCAATATCTAGACTTACACACCATCAGGTCCTAGGTCATCAGCCCAATATCTAGACTTACACGCCATCAGGTCCTAGGTCATCAACCCAATATCTAGACTTACACGCCATCAGGTCATATGTCATCAGCCCAATATCTAGACTTACACGCCATCAGGTCCTAGGTCATCAGCCCAATATCTAGACTTACACGCTATCAGGTCCTAGGTCATCAGCCCAATATCTAGACTTACATGCCATCAGGTCCTAGGTCATCAGCCCAATATCTAGACTTACATGCCATCAGGTCCTAGGTCATCAGCCCAATATCTAGACTTACATGCCATCAGGTCCTAGGTCATCAACCCAATATCTAGACTTACACGCCATCAGGTCCTAGGTCATCAACCCAATATCTAGACTTACATGCCATCAGGTCATAGGTCATCAACCCAATATCTAGACTTACATGCCATCAGGTCCTATGTCATCAACCCAATATCTAGACTTACATGCCATCAGGTCATAGGTCATCAGCCCAATATCTAGACTTACATGCCATCAGGTCCTAGGTCATCAACCAATATCTAGACTTACATGCCATCAGGTCCTAGGTCATCAGCCCAATATCTAGACTTACATGCCATCAGGTCATAGGTCATCAACCCAATATCTAGACTTACACGCCATCAGGTCATAGTTCATTATCCCAATATCTAGACTTACATGCCATCAGGTCCTAGGTCATCAGCCCAATATCTAGACTTACATGCCATCAGGTCCTAGGTCATCAACCCAATATCTAGACTTACACGCCATCAGGTCCTAGGTCATCAACCCAATATCTAGACTTACATGCCATCAGGTCATAGGTCATCAACCCAATATCTAGACTTACATGCCATCAGGTCCTAAGTCATTAACCCAATATCTAGACTTACACGCCATCAGGTCATAGTTCATTATCCCAATATCTAGACTTACACGCCATCAGGTCATAGTTCATTATCCCAATATCTAGACTTACACGCCATCAGGTCCTAGGTCATCAGCCCAATATCTAGACTTACACGCCATCAGGTCCTAGGTCATCAACCCAATATCTAGACTTACATGCCATCAGGTCCTAGGTCATCAGCCCAATATCTAGACTTACACGTCATCAGGTCCTAAGTCATCAACCCAATATCTAGACTTACACGCCATCAGGTCATAGTTCATTATCCCAAGATCTAGACTTACACGCCATCAGGTCATAAATCATTATCCCAATATCTAGACTTACACGCCATCAGGTCCTAGGTCATCAACCCAATATCTAGACTTACACGCCATCAGGTCCTAGGTCATCAACCCAATATCTAGACTTACACGCCATCAGGTCCTAGGTCATCAACACAATATCTAGACTTACACGCCATCAGGTCCTAGGTCATCAACCCAATATCTAGACGTACACGCCATCAGGTCCTAGGTCATCAACCCAATATCTAGACTTACACACTATCAGGTCCTAGGTCTTCAGTACAATATCTAGACTTACACGCCATCAGGTCCTAGGTCATTGTCCCAATATATAGACTTGCACGCCATCAGGTCCTAGGTCATCAGCCCAATATCTAGACTTACACGCCATCAGGTCCTAGGTCATCAGCCCAATATCTAGACTTACATGCCATCAGGTCCTAGGTCATTAGCCCAATATCTAGACTTACACGCCATCAGGTCCTAGGTCATTGTCCCAATATATAGACTTACACGCCATCAGGTCCATAGGTCATCAGCCCAATATCTAGACTTACATGCCAATCAGGTCCTAGGTCATCAGCCCAATATCTAGACTTACACGCCATCAGGTCTTAGGTCATCAACCCAATATCTAGACTTACACGCCATCAGGTCCTAGGTCATCAGCCCAATATCTAGACTTACACGCCATCAGGTACTAGGTCATCAACCCAATATCTAGACTTACACGCCATCAGGTCCTAGGTCATCAGCCCAATATCTAGACTTACACGCCATCAGGTCTTAGGTCATCAACCCAATATCTAGACTTACACGCCATCAGGTCCTAGGTCATCAGCCCAATATCTAGACTTACACGCCATCAGGTACTAGGTCATCAACCCAATATCTAGACTTACATGCCATCAGGTCCTAGGTCATAGTCCCAATATATAGACTTGCACGCCATCAGGTACTAGGTCATCAACCCAATATCTAGACTTACACGCCATCAGGTCCTAGGTCATTGTCCCAATATATAGACTTGCACGCCATAAGGTCCTAGGTCATCAGCCCAATATCTAGAATTACACGCCATCAGGTCCTAAATCATGAACCCAATATCTAGACTTACACGCCAGCAGGTCCTAAGTCCTCAGTACAATATCTAGACTTACACGCCATCACGTCCTAAGTCATCAGCCCAATAAGGCGTCTTTAGTTTGTTGCCGTCAAGTTGAGCGTAACGTAGTACAATGTGGGTACAAAATTTAGGGTCAAAGTCGTCTAATGAAAATTCAGGATCATTCAATCTCATAGTGCACACAATCCTCCTGCACGCCGGAAGACCTGAATAGAAACATACTGTATGTTACCATTATGTCTTGTACGTATTGTTTTTGTAGTGTTTATTTTCTGGACCGAAATATGCGTCATCTTACTATGCTCCCAAATATAAGATTTTCATTCACTTCGCATGGACAGCTGAAGACAATCAATCCCGACAGCACTTAACATGGCAACCAGAGTCTAAAACGAGATCGGAAGGATCGAAATAAACTTTACAAAGAACAATCCGCAAAGAAAGAAGACTCTTGGTCTTTTTAATATTTCTAGTGTCAAACTGTGCTGAAAAAGAATGTTAAATTTAAAACCTTTTTGAATATAAATATACGAGACATAACTAAAATATTTTCAATATAATACGCATCGCACGACAATCTGCCTGCTAAATTTCAGTTCGATTTTATCACGGGAAAAGTGTTATAAAAACCTGTTTAATATAATGCGCACCGCATGACATACTAGCATAAAAATTTACACAACGGGAATATTTATTTTTTAAAAAGTATCGTCAATATAATATGCACCGCACCGCGTGAAAGGAAAATATTAAAAAGGTTGTTCAATATAACAGGTACAGCGACAGTCTAGCACAATAATGTACATGCTACAAAGAGATACATAGATATAATATAAAATTCATTTTTTTAATTACAGTAAATTCGATCGATGTGACATTTTGATAGATCATTTTTTATTGTCGACCCAACTCTGCCTGCTAAATTTAAGCTCGCGATCATACCGGGAAGTGGGTTTATATCGATCCAATGTTTTTTCGACAAGCTATCAAACAAACAATCAAGCAGACGCCATGCGTTAATATAAAAGTAAAAGATTTTTATTTTTTTTAAAACTTAAAAAACAAAGTTTTGGACTATAAATCCTTTATATACGAGACATAACTAAAAATAGTTTCATTATTATAGTAATCGCACGACAACCCAAAAATCCAGAATTTCGGTTATATCTCATATATAAAGCATTTATAGACTATACACATACAGAAAGCGCATTTTAAAAATTCCATTCTGGGTACATTTAATTTGAAAACTTGTTAAAAAAACCAAAGCACTTTTGTTTTACTGTTAAGAAACTGGAAGCAATGAGTTTTTGGGGCAAATGAAAAAGGTCGAATACTCTCTAAACTTCCATTTGTTACAAATATTTTCAAAACTTACAATTGTAAACGAAATGTAGAAGGGTTAAACTTCAAAATGTTCCCCATGAATTGTCTGCCCACCGTACGAGTTACCTTTCTGTGCCGATGTGTTCAACAGCAAACTGGCGATAAGTGTGAGAAACTTTGGATTCAACATTTCAACACAATAGTTCACACAATAGTTAACACAGTAGTTAGCACGGTATTAACACAATAGTTAACACACAAGTTAACAGATCTAAGGTTAAAAGCGCTTTAAGAGCCACGTATTAGCACGTTTTATATCAATAATATAGGATCTCAAACTGTCTAAATACACGTTAAATTTCAAACAAAGCACAATACCAATGTTTACTTAAATAGTTTACAAAACATAATTTGAGAATATGGCGAGCATTAAAAATGATTGATCCTGACAAGTGAATTAACTTCTCGCACTGAGAGTCCAATGACGCGCCTACTTTGTCATATTTTATAGAAATATGTAAATGAACTATAAATCTTGAAGACACCTTTTCTCATTGACAATGGTTCTCATCATTATCTATTTGTCGCTAAAATAGGAAAATGAAAACGCATTGTACATGGCCATGAAGGTCGTGGGACAAAAGGTGACTTGACCTAAGATTTGAGAATTTGAGGGGCCGAACAATAACCATGTTGATTTAAAGAAATTAATATATTTTGTTTAATTTGGTTTTCTCAAATTAAAGACTAAACCATGGCATCACACACTGACACCCTTATCACACACTGACACCCTAATCACACACTGACACCCTTATCACACACTGACACCCTTATCACACACTGACACCCTTATCACACACTGACACCCTTATCACACACTGACACCCTTATCACACACTGACACCCTTATCACACACTGACACCATTATCAAACACTGACACCATTATCAAACACTGACTCACTCATCACACACTGACCCTCTCATCCCAGAGTGACTCACTCATAACACAATGGCTCATTCATCACACACTGACGCACTCATCACACACTGACTCACTCATCACACACTGACTCACTCATCACACACTGACTCACTCATCACACACTAGCTCACTCATCACACACTGGCTCACTCATCACAGACTGACTCACTCATCACACACTGGCTCACTCATCACAGACTGACTCACTCATTACATGCTGACTCACTCATCACAGACTGACTCACTCATCACAGACTGACTCACTCATCACAGACTGACTCATTCATCACAGACCGACTAACTCATCTCAGACTGACTGACTCATCACAGGCTGACTCACTCATCACAGACTGGTTCACTCGTCACACACTGACTCACTCGTCACAGACTGACTCACTCATCACAGACTGACTCACTCATCACACACTGACTCACTCGTCACAGACTAGCTCACTCATCACACACTGGCTCACACATCACAGACTTACTCACTCATCACTGGCTCACTCATCACACACTGACTCACTCATCACACACTGACTCACTCATCACACACTAGCTCACTCATCACACACTGGCTCACTCATCACAGACTGACTCACTCATCACAGGCTGACTCACTCATCACAGACTGGTTCACTCGTCACACACTGACTCACTCGTCACCGACTGACTCACTCATCACAGACTGACTCACTCATCAGACACTGACTCATTCGTCACAGACCAGCTTACTCATCACACACTGGCTCACTCATCACAGACTGACTCACTCATCACACACTGACTCCCTCATCACACACTGCCTCACTCATCACAGACTGGCTCACTCATCACACACTGGCTCACTCATCACAGACTGGCTCACTCATCACACACTGATTCACTCATCACAGACTGGCTCACTCGTCACACAATGACTCACTCGTCACAGAATTACTCACTCATCACTGGCTCACTCATCACAGACTGACTCACTCATCACACACTGACTCACTCATCACAGACTGACTCACTCATCACAGACTGACTCACTCATCACACACTGACTGACTCATCACAGACTGACTCACTCATCTCAGACTGGCTTACTCATAACAGACTGGCTCAATCATCACACACTGACTCACTCATCACAGACTGGCTCACTCATCACTGACTGGCTCACTCATCACACACTGACTAACTCAACACAGACTGGCTCACTCATCACAGACTGACTCAATCATCACAGACTGACTCAATCATCGCAGACTGACTCAATCATCACAAACTGACTCACTCATCACAGACTGACTCACTCATCACACACTGACTCACTCATCACACACTGGCTCACTCATCACACACTTGCTCACTCATCACAGACTGACTCACTCATCACACACTGACTCACTCATCACAGACTGACTCACTCATCACAGACTGAAACACTCATCACAGACTGGCTCACTCATCACAGATTGACTCACTCATCACACACTGACTCACTCATCACACACTGGCTCACTCATAACAGACTGGCTCAATCATCACACACTGACTCACTCATCACAGACTGGCTCACTCGTCACACACTGACTCACTCGTCACAGACTGACTCACTCATCACAGACTGACTCACTCATCACACACTGACCCACTCGTCACAGATTGACTCAATCATCACACACTGACTCACTCATCACAGACTGGCTCACTTATCACACACTGACTCACTCAACACAGGCTGACTCAATCATCACAGACTGGCTCACTCATCACTGACTGGCTCACTCATCACTGACTGGCTCACTCGTCACACACTGACTCACTCGTCACAGACTGACTCACTCATCACAGACTGACTCACTCATCACACACTGACTCACTCGTCACAGACTGACTCAATCATCACACACTGACTCACTCATCACAGACTGGCTCACTTATTACACACTGACTCACTCAACACAGGCTGACTCAATCATCACAGACTGGCTCACTCATCACTGACTGGCTCACTCATCACTGACTGGCTCACTCATCACACACTGACTAACTCAACACAGACTGGCTCACTCATCACTGACTGGCTCACTCATCACACACTGACTAACTCAACACAGACTGGCTCACTCATCACAGACTGACTCAATCATCACAGACTGACTCAATCATCGCAGACTGACTCAATCATCACAAACTGACTCACTCATCACAGACTGACTCATTCATCACACACTGACTAACTCATCATAGACTGACTCACTCATCTCAAACTGACTCACTCATCACAGACTAACTCATTCATCACAGGCTGACTCACTCATCTCAGACTGACTCACTCATCACTAATTCTAAAATTTAACCTGTAAATAGACATCTGAAATTTGCCAGGCGGATTCCTTAAAGCTCACTTACAAATGGAAACAACTTTATTTTACATAATGTACTGTTAAAAGCCATGTGCACATTTTCCTTTGTTATATAAATATAATTGTAAACTTTCGATACTGGATGGATAAAAGTATTTAGGTTTTAGTCCAAAAAATTAATTACCAATTATAAATACATAAATGGAGCAAAATGAAATAGAACGAACACAACATCAACTTTCTTGGGCCCTGTGGAATCTTTTACATGATCAGTGGATACTACTTATCTTGTAGCGATCACAGCTACACTATTCTTCGCCAATTTTTTCAAATTTTTCGGTATATACCTCCATAACAGGATCCCAATGGAAGTTGTAATAAAAATAAAATTTGACCATTGATGGAACAGGACCCCATGAAGTATTGGAAACTTAATGATTTGTAAATCTTCAGAGTTTGAAGTTTCACTGGGATACGAGATCATGGCTGTGATCATAGTTCAACCAATAAGAGATTTGTTGCAGAAAAAGCTTAGTTAGGTGTAATGTATTACATTAGAGCTGGACGTGAAAATACTTTATGCTGTAAACAGTTTTGAGTTGGTCATCAAATGGAACATTCCCGGTCCTGACTGCAATGCTTGTTAAAATTTCAATACCTAGGTTAAAGAGGTAGACAGATTTTAGCCAATGGCCTTGACGATACTTCTTAATTTTTTAAAGAATTCTATTGATATCGGTTAATTACTGACTTATGATCTAGACAAAATATAAGTATAAGGCTCATCAATTTCTGTTATCAATTTTTAAAATATGTCCAAGCTACATTTTCCAATATAAACGTCACGGAACAACACAAGCTTTAAACAAGTTATCATTCGATAACATGAAATTGTAAATAAAGGAATTAAAAAATATATGATAAATTATGTGTTTGAAGGCCAAATTTTCATTTTATCTACTGTGAAAACTTTGTTTTGCAATTTGAAATTTCAATACAAGTCAGTTCATTTAAGAGACAACTGAAGAAATGAATTGCTTTAATGTCTTTATTCTTTTATTTCCATCATTTTAGTGCACTCTTTGAAATTTCTTGCAGAATTTGATGAAGTTTGAAACACTTACATTAGGGCTATTAACGATTAATTTAAATTTAATCGTTAACTTTTGAAAAATTAACGATTAATTATTCGTTAATTTCGATGAAAGCAAAAAATTAAAATGTGCGATGTCATAAGTAACACTTATTAAACGTTCTTGTTGAAAATCTAAATAACTCTGGAATGTCTCCTTTATAATGTCATCTTTTTAACTACTCAAAAGTGTGTTGACATTATTTGGTTCAAGTGATGAGCTGGTCTAATTGACAATATAACGAGCCGAGCTGAACAATCATTCACATGGAACTGAGGTAACTGGTGTGCGCTAAACAGTCTTGCGAAGGAATGACATTATCGGATATAGGTGTTCATTAAGTTTCCACCATGGTAGAGGGTTAATGGATTCAGAAACGTTCATCTCAATTTGGTAACGCAGTAATTCATCAGAAGAGCTGTCGTCATTTTCTTTCTCTGAGTTAGACTCCATTACTGCAATGAGCTTAATACGCTTTTTATTTGGTTTGATAACTAGGCGAAGTGTTCGAACCATGGTAGCCAAACTTTATCAACATTTTGAACATTCCCGTCAGTCAATAGTTTAAAACCATAATGTTCCTGTAATCGTCAGGAAATTTATTATGTATCAGCCGCAATTTTTAAACAATTTTTTTTGAGTTCCAATAACTTGTTAGTCATGGGTCGATTAATCTTTAAAATAATTTAATCGTTAAAAATTTTTAACGATTAATTTAGAAATTAATCGTTAATTTCCGCAGCCCTAACTTACATATAATTTAATCTGGGAAAACAAATTATTTATCACCAGAAATTCAAAATATTGTCATAAACTTGATGGGCAATAAAGTTAGAGAATCAATTGTTGGGAAAGTCAATCAAGTTTGTTACTTTTCTCTGATGCTTGATTCCATTCAAGATGGTTCTCAACAAGAACAAATATCCCTTATAGTTCGTTACTTAGCGGTCGAGAATTTCGAAAAAAAAGTCATTCCTTGGTTACTCTAACATTGTGAGGCCAGATGCACAACATTATGAAGAACTTGTTCTGAAAACTCTTAAAAAACATTTGACTGGACTTTGATCTTTGCAGAGGTCAAACGTATGATAACGCAGACACTATGAATGACCGTCTGTCTGGCCTGCAGAAAAGTCTCTTAGACATAAATGGAAAGACAACATTTTTGAACTATTAATTAATTAATCTCTCAACCTGGAAGCTCTTCATTCTGCTGAGATAGATCCATCAATTGTCAACTTTTTTGGAACTGTACATGAATTGTTGTGGGGCTGTAGTACCGAGGCTAGAGAGAGTCACGCGTTCGAGCCTAGGTGCTGGAAAGATCCCCAAGTTTACACAGCTGTTTATGGGTACCTGACATAGGTTTGAGAAGCAAAGGTGGCTGGGCATTGTGCTAGCCACACAATCCCTTGTTCGTAAGCCATGGCTCAATATAACTTGTGAACGCTGCTTCACGTGCCCCCCTTTAGGCAATCATGGTCTTAGAGGAGGACTTTACTATTACTTTTACATGAATTGTTAAATTTTTTCTTCCGATTTACGCCCAGAGATGGGCCAAACATAAAGAAGCTGGAGTCGGGAGTCTAAAAAAGGAGTTGTACAAGGTGGTCCTCAAGAGAAGAAGCTACGTCGTGAGTTTCCTTGCATCTTGACAAAATCATCAAGATCTTGGAGAGACTTTCTGAATAAATATCTGATAGAATACACACTAGAATAACTCATCTGTAACTGTAGTGCACAGTATTTTCTTCAGGCAGTGGAATATTATGATTTTTACGTGTCTGGAAAATGGTCAAATCTCCTGCGCCAGATCATAATAGTTCAGAATAAACTACACAATTCTAGACTGCATATACGGGAAGCTGCTGAAGAGATTAAGACCCTTTCATGCTTTCTGCAAAATAATGAGAAACGAACTAAACTGATCACCCAATCCACCGAAGGAGCAAAATAAGGAAGTGAATGCTGTGGATTTTCTTTAAGCACAACAACCAGCAGAAAAAAAAGATATCATGAGGAGTTGAGTTGTGATGTAGGACTGTCAATAGAACTGCAATAAAAATATCTTTCGAAGTGCCCGACAGACTTCAAATGGATTTGAAGGACATAGTTCAAAGGCTGGAAAACCATGTAGACACCTTTGGGTTTCTTCTTGAACCAAGACACCTTTTGGAGTCTATAGATGATGGCACGCTGATAAAGACTGTGTTACTTTTTCCTGTTTGTTTGATGAAACCCAGATAAATCACTTGTGCAATAATGTCATTGATGCACGAGCACTTTCCGTCTACAAACCAGTACTTCAATCAGCAATTGATATATTGAAGAAGCTGGCTTCATGGTAATGATGTGTGCTCAAACCTTGCTACCTCAAACCGAATACTGCTAACTCAGGCCACTTCCATTTCATCTTGTGAGAGATCAATCAAACCTTGCTACCTCCATCCGGATACTGCTAACTCAGGCCACTTCCATTTCATCTTGTGAGAGATCAATCAAACCTTGCTACCTCCATCCGGATACTGCTAACTCAGGCCACTTCCATTGCATCTTGTGAGAGATCACATTGCTAACTCAGGCCACTTCCATTTCATCATGTGAGACAGTGGTCCCCAACCTGGGGTCCGCGGACCACTTGTGGTCCGCGGAGATGTGCCTGGTGGTCCGCGAGCAAGGGAAAATTAAATTATTCACATTTTCTTTTACTGTGGTGTATTTTTCTAGGGATTGTGCGTCTTTCCATCCATAAGATGGAAAAGCTTGTTACCCGTTCTGGCGGCACCACGTCCAAAGAACATCAATGACACATAGCGCAGAGCGGACAACCGCCTACAATCAATCTTTGCGCTCTGTGTCGGCGCTCTTATGTCGGCGTTCTTATCACGACGCTTTTATGTAGGCGCTCTTTTATTTGGCGCGATTTTGTTGGGTCAACCATGTTGGAAAGCTGATCTCGAGGTTGACGAATCTACAGACAACAAGGCAATATTACTTGTTTATGTGAGATATATTTATCATGAGGATGTACGTGAGGATTTGTTATGTGCTCTATCTTTGTCAACCAACACCAGGGGAGCTGAACTGTTCAAGTCATTGGATGGTTATATGCCAGGACACCTAAAATGGTCTTTTTGTGTTGGCATCTGCACAGATGGAGCGGCTGCCATGACTGGACGACTGTCTGGTTTAACAGCTCGGATTAAGGAGGTTGTACCTGAGTGTGAATTTACGCATTGTATCATTCAAATCGAAATGTTGGCAAGTGGAAAAATGTCACCAGAACAGTGTATTGATTGATTTCGTTAAAGTTATTAACCTCATCAAGGCACACGCCCTTAACTCACTCCTGTTTGTGCAGCTTTGTGAGGAAATGGACACAGAGCACATATGCCTACTTTTGTACACAGAAATAAGATGGTTGTCCAAGGTATGGGTCAGAAAACTTGCTTACTTGAGTGACATATTCAGCCAGCTCAATGAACTCAATCTGTCTCCTCATGGGAAAATAACAACTGTTTTTAAGTTGGATGACAAAGTAGCTGTATTTAAAGACTAACTAGAGTTGTGGGAACGGCGAGTGAACAAAGGCATTTTGGATATGTTTCTAACATTAGGGGTGATTCTAGGCGAGACTGAGCCTGAACACTCTTTGTTACAGTTGAGACAAGAACTGTTAGGGAATGGATTCGTTACCCATTTGTTAACGAACCAGGCGAATCTAGCAAAACCTTGCAAGTAGAAGTTAGACTCCTCGGATTACAAATGACGATGGCCTTAAAACAACGTTCGAGAAAACAACTCTTCCAGTCTTCTGGATTAAAGTCATGGCAGATTATCCTGAGATTGCTACCAAAGCTATTAAATCTCTATTGCCCTTTCGACATCCTATCTGTGTAAAGCGGGTTTTCTGCAGTGACAGTGACAGCAACGAAGACAAAACAGCGGAATAAAATGGAGATAAGCATCACACTTCTGGTGTCATTTACCCCCAGATTGAACCGTCTTGTTGCAGAAAAACAAGCTCAGGGTTCTCATTCATTTTACATTCTAGTAAATTAAAATATTAAATAATGTATAATTCACTTTTTGAGTAACTGTATTTTATTTTGAAGGCATGTTCAAGTACAATTAAATTAAAACTATAAAATCAAAACAATCTTAAATACTTGTATAAACAATCTACGCAGCCGCAAACCCTACCCCCCCCCCACACACACACATTTCCCCACCCATACCCCCCCAGGTTAGTGGGCCGCGGTAAAATTATTAAACTTTTAGTGGTCCGCGGCGTTAAAAAGGTTGGGGACCACTGATGTGAGAGATCAATCAAACCTTGCTACCTCCATCCGAAAACTGCTATCTCAGGCCACTTCCATTGCATCATGTGAGAGATGATTATCAAAACTCAATTATTAATTATTAATTTTAAAAAAATGTCCCTGGAGCATAATGAAGCAAGAAAGACTTAGCAGCATGACTTAAATGTCAGTAAAGTAGAAAATACTAGACAGCATTGATGTAGATGATGTTATAGATGACTTTGCTTCAAAGAAAGCTCGACGTGAGGCGAGATGGATTGAGATTTGTCACTAGTACATTATCTCGTCAATAAACTACATTACTACTCATTAAAAGAGTCTTAATGATTATTTTTGTGTTAATTTCTGATATACTGTACCAATTTGAAATTAGACTTAAATAATTATTAAGTACATTATCTCATGCCTTAATGTCGAATGTCAAAATGCAGAGCCCCCCCACACCCAAGAGGCCAAGCCCCCTGGGCCCCCAAATCCCTAGCTACGCAACTGCATTACAGTTTATAGAGCTGAATTATCGTTTGCAATTTAGCTAAAAATAATAGCACACGTTTAACATGAAAAAAGATCATGTCATCTTATACCTCTATTTACGGTAGAAAGTAAAATGTATAGATAAAAACGAGTCATACAACTTTGTTCTACAAGTAAGTTTATTGAAATAATCCGGTTTGTAAAATGTAACCAAAGAATATTCAAAACAAGTGAAATTGCTGCAGTTTCTCTAGTCGTCTAAGTGCATCATTCTCGAGCACTCGGATTTCGACGTCTTCAACATGGGGAATTTCCCTCGTCCACAGTAAGTCCCTTTAGAATCGTCCAGGTCGACGGATCTCAAATACAAACCCCCGTAGTGGTTTTCACGAATAAATCGAATCTGACAAATATATTTTTAAAATGTACATATTAATATTTTGTTTTATAACGATAATTTTCTTCGTTTTATTTGTGTTTTATTTTAAAATAATTTTTATTAAATTTTTTAAGGGTGTACCGGATTTTTGCTCCGGCTCATGAAAATCCGGAGTCCGGTCATTTTTACAAATCCGGCTCTGGCTCCAGCCGGATTTCAATTGATAAATCCGGCCTAATCTGGCTCCGGCCGGATTTCAGAAATTTGAATCCGGTACAACCCTATTGAGCCTAGTGTTGTTTTTTTCCAGACATTACATTTTTTAAAGACCTAAATTTCTACTTTTAAAAGATTGCACTTTATTTGTAAATATTACTGAATATTGATATTCAATGTTATGTATATTGTGGAGTTTCGGGGGGGGGAGGGGTCTCGGGTGGATATTTGACGAGTAGATTAGCCATACCATCGACCGAACTGGTCAGAGTGAAGGAGAGTCATTGTGGACAGAGTGTAGGAGAGTGAATCTATCGTGCATGAACACCAAGAAGCAATGAAGAATTAGAGAGAGACAGTTACCGTATATATAATATACTCTTTCTATAGCCCGTTCGTTCAAAACCCGCCCCCCCCCTTTTCTTACCCGCTCGCTAGCTGAGCCCCCAAAATGATAGGACAGCTTAAACAAAATGAACAAAAAACTACAAGCTTAATCAGTCATTATGATTGTTTCCTTTGTACTGCCTATTTTTGTCTTTGTGCTCTTTGTTAGGCAAGAGTTACTGGTATTTATTTTTTAAAATTCTTTGGTAAACAGTGTTGAAAGTGCATACATTAAAATTCGTTGTTGAAAACAAAATTTGTAAAACAATTTATTTAAATATTAACAAAAATTAATTTTTAAAAACATAATATAAGTGCGTATGTCTCATAATATGCGATAGCTTCTAGTAGATCACTCGAGTCTCGTAGAATTTAGAGAAGGACCTTGATGATCTACAATAACAACACCGATATTCAATGTACATGCAGAAATCACCTTAAACCGCTCAAAAGCCTACCCCGCCCAACTCCCCCCCCCCTTTTGATTTTGTCAAAAAAGCTCGGCCTTAGAACAAATATATACGGTACTATGATTCATTGCGATTTATCGAGCTCATGAGACACTGGTATAGAGACAATGAGTTTATGTACAACTTTTGCCAATGTTCTGTACACTGCAACATGATTTAATGTAATTAAAACTAATTTAAATTTATAAAACATGTGTAAAGCTAGAGTGTTCCGTCTTGCACGCTGTCTGAAAATAACGTCAACAATGTCAACATGAAATAAAGCAATTTCCACTACAAGATGAAATACAATTAAAGTAAATTTTCTTATAAAACCGTCTTGCACTCTATGATAAATTGGACATTCAAAGATCTGTGAAAATCACCTTGGCCTTGAAACTGTTTTCGTTCTCATAGGTCAAAAACCGATTATCTTGTATGTGGTACGGTGATTGAGCCAGTGGATCCCAATGGACTTGCCCGCCCTGTTTTATCACCTCACATACCTGATAAATAAAATTGCATGCACAATAAGGATTACACGTTTTAAGATTTTGTTCTACATTTCATAAAGGTTTAAAGCACTTAATATATCTTATCTTATCTGTTACAGACGCATTTGCAATAAATAATGTAAAGTATTATTTTGTTTGGTTTCTGTATTTCTAGCTTTATTATTAAAGATTATTTTATCTTAAAATTTAGTTCTTTTGGAAAAATCAAATGAGAACATAATTTTAATGAAACATTTTATTGAAAGCGATTTATAAAATCATTGTGAATTTAAAATTTGTATAATATTTTATTTTAATTATATGATATTTATTTGGGCTATTTCAAAATAGAAAGTAATAAAATTATATAGGCAATTTGAAAATAGAAAAACTAAATATTATACTGGCCATTTTTTTTAAATTTAAAAATATGAAAATGCATATTACAGATTTTTGCATTTTGATGTAAAACCTTGTTATATTTTCCTTGATACAAACTTTGATCAATATATTTTTAAAACATTAAATATCAAGATGTACATTTAATGTGAATGCGTTGTACCAACATTGTAATGGGATGGGTGCCATGGCTGTACATCTAATATCAAGGAGTTGTACCAACATTGTAATGGGATGAGTGCCATGGCTGTACATTTAATATCAAGGCGTTGTACCAACATTGTAATGGGATGAGTGCCATGGCTGTACATTTAATATCAAGGCGTTGTACCAACATTGTAATGGGATGGGTGCCATGGATGTTTAAAAAAAAACAAATATCGGGTGTATTTCATGTTTCACTTTATGCTTACTGTATGTTGTGGGGTAGAGTTGAGAACCATTGGATTACGATACTCATGTAGTTTTAACAGTTATTACCTTATAGGCATCAACTGATAAAGATATTTTCTTTTTAAAAAACTTTAAAATTTTTCTTTTAAAAAAATCAATTATACATTTTAAATTACAACAAAATAAATTTCTTTAAATTAACGATAAGATGTATATGTTCGTAAAAATTGTAATCGATCTACACAGCATGCATAATTTATTTATCCATCATTTACCTTATAGTATACAACACCTCCATTGGTAATATTTGACGATGGAGAATATTCTACTCCTTGACTGACACCAATAGTCATGTCGCTGGCAGATTTAGTCAACAGTTGACGGCCATAGACGGCAAGACCTATGTTCAATTTATCGGCAGGCATTCCTAATTTTACCCAGAGTGCTGCAGTGTCTCTCTATTGAAATTTTTCAAGTAATATTTGTAAGTTTCGAGAAATAATATTGAAGAAAATGAACTATATGTATTGTTAAAATGACAACAGCAACATAATTTTAAAAAAACGTAAAAAACCAAGTTTTTGACTATAAATCCTTTATGTACGAGAAGTAACTAAAAGAATTGTCATTATAATACGCAGCGCAAGACCATCCAAAAATACAAAATTGTAGTTGTGTCGTAAAACATGTTTAATATAATGCGCACCGATCAGGAATATGTTTATAAAAAGAGTTGTCAATAAAATACGCACCTTATTGCGCGACAGAAAGGTTGTTCAATATAATACGCACCGCGACGCTCTATCTCAAAAAATAGCATGATACATAGGAATAAATAAAATAATCTAAAAAATCAATAATTTAATTACGGTACATGCGATCGATCTGAAATTTTGATACATTATTTTTATTATCGGTACAAAACTGCCTGCAAAATTTAAGCTCGCTAGCTTACGAACAAGTGGGTTAAAACTCGATCAAAAGTTTTGGCGACTAGCAACGGCGGGCGGCCGCAGACACCACGAGTTAATATAAAGGATATAAAAATTCACAAAAATGTTCACAAGCTGAATGAACAAGATGTGATCACCATAAAATCGATTCTTGTAAACTTGATTTTGAAGGTAGATCTAATAAATAAGGCGCTTTAGCGCAAGTCAGTAAGTCAGTCAGTCAGTGTTCGCTTTGCGAGACAACTAACTATAACAAACAAAAACGATTACAAAATTATTAAAAATGATAATAATAATAATTTAAACAATATAATTTGCAATTTCTGTCCGTGGCGCTACTAATTTTAGAAAGCAGGGAAAACCAAATTACTGCACCAATGCATCAGAAGGTGTGCAAATTAAAGATGTACTGTAAACAAATATTATATGACGTCATTGTTTTCGCTCATATTTTAATTTTGGAAAAGGGATCAATGTAGAAAGAGGATTTGATGATGGTTAATTATAAAATAAAAAAACAAAGGGGGAGCCGTAGGCGCCCTACAACCCCTATTATTAAACACGTTGTGTACATTACAGAAAGTAGAGTAATACTTATTTATTAAACAAAGACAAGTTATTTGGGATTTTGAAGAAGGTGGGTGCGTAGGCGCCCTAAAAAAAGTGCATTTTTTTATAAAATAAATAGATTTCAGCTGAAAACTTCCGTCATTTTTGACGGGTGATACGCTAGTAATAATAATAAATCAATAAAAACAAGTAATAAAAACTCGAATGAGTATTTAAACGCAATTTCCAACAAAGAATTTCAGAAATCTTTATTCAAGGGAAATTATTATAGATTACATTAAAAGTCGATTCAAATAAGTAATTCTGAAACTAAACACAATATGACGTCATATCCCCTCACGCTGCGTCACACCAAGAATGTGTCAATATAATGCGCACCACACAACAGTCTAACATTAGCATTCACAAAGCGGGGAAACTCGATTAACTATCATTCTAGATTACGTTAAAAGTCATGTCAAATAAATAATTGTGAAACGAAACAAAACACTTGATTTTTACAAATTGCTGCTAAAATTACGGGATTCGAACGAGAAGAGATTTTTCAAAAACTCCTTCACCAACATTGTTCTAAATATTATTAGCTATTATTTGGCATTTGTTTCAACCCCATAGATGTTATGATTAGCGAGAAATTGACAAAATACTGATATGTTTTCGGTTTTTTTGGATTTTCCAGGACATCCAGTAAACCTTTTCAGTATTTTTTGGAGGTTGCACATCCTTGGGACCTCCTTAGCATATTTGCAAAGACCTGAACTCTCTATCTGGGATGGTTCAGGAGGAGTTGCTTATGCAAGCTCGAACAGTACACAGACATTTCAAATGTATAAACGCAATTCCCACGGGAAATTGCGTTAACAACAAAACAAAAACAAAAAAAGTGTTGACATGAAAATTTTGTATTTGAGATTAACAAATGTTGCTTCTTGCTTTAGTATGTCACAGCATGACGCCATTAAATCATATTAATTTTTGAAAAAGAAAAGATTTAAAAGAAAAGAGCCGTGGTTTATCTGATGAGGTTGATGTTTAGTCTGCATTTCTGTATGTTGATGTCCTTCGTTTTGTGTGCATTCTCTTGTGTGTTTGTGTGTGTGCGCGCATTTTGTGTGAATGTGTGTGTTTAAAGGTAGAAATAAAAAATAAACAAGTACTAAGAATTGTCACGTGATAATCACGAGATGAGTGGTCAGAGATGTCACATGGGTAGAAAGGGCGCGAAAACAGTTGTCAGAGAAGAATGGCGAATGTGTGGCTGATGTCTCCACGTTGTCAAACCTCAAAGTTATATTTCTGTATATATTGTGCATATTAAGTTATTTTGTTGACAACAGTATTTCAAGGATTTATACACGAAAGTTTGTCTTGTGAGAACGCCTACAAAATACATTAACAAGTAAACCATTTACAAGAATGAATTACACGCGTTATGTAACTGGCAGAAAGGTGCAACCAGATCAATAAGAAGTAAATCGTTCCTCTCTAGAAGGTTAAGGATAACTTACATTTTTTACCCGAGTTCAGTATATACCACCTTACAGCACTGAGACAATACAAATCAAACAATCAGCAAAAACTGGCACGCAGTTTCACTTCATCTCATGAGAATAAATGCATTAATATAAAAATATTTCGGGTTACTGCATTAGTTCTATGTAGAATTTATTAGTGGGCGAAGCGTTTATCGCAGTTAATTTGACCCGGAGAGACCCGAAATAGGTGAAAATTCGCATAGTAGGAACACCAACTGATAAGCAATATAATATCGGTAGATAAGTTTACAGTTACTGTAAAGCAAAGTACACGTAGTAATATATGAAGTGATGATGGTGGTAAATATTTAGGGCAATAGAAAAAATGATGACGATGAATGTGATGACTTTTACATCGCTGCTGATGACTGTATTTTGCGTCTCGGCAGACGGCGGTGCCATTTTCTGGGGGCACTTATCGTGGCTGATGACTGTATTTTGCGTCTCGTCAGACGGCGGTGACATTTTCTGGGGCACTTTTCCAATACTAATACTACTAGTTACGACCCGCGGCGTAGCATACGCCGCAGACTGGCTCATCATAGACATTGCAAAGAACGGTGGGGGTGAGAGTAAGGACACAAACAGCAGCACGAAGTAAGGAAAAAATAGCGAGTAAACGTGGAGACATGCGCACTAAGGTTGTTGTTACATGCCTCCCTTTTATTACTACCATCCCTTAAACATAAACGGTGATTGGCCGACCCTAGCGAGGGTTAGTCATTATTTAGGTTTGTTAATCGCGTGTTCTTTTTTTTCTTTTGGCAAACCGATTATTGATTATGCAAATCCGATTTTAAACCGATTATCGATTTCGCCTGTGGCTCCGGCAAATACGGAATCCGGCCATATTTACAAATAAGGCACCGGCAGAAATTTGTTTCATAAATCTGGCCAAATCCGGCTTGCCGGGTTGGAGATAAAATATATATTAATTATAGCTACACCTCCGCAAATCTGGATTCCGGCAATTTTGAAAAATCTGGTTTCGGCTCTGGCCGGATTTCACTTCATAAATCCGGCCGAATCAAATTTGATTAGCGGTATGGGAAATTTAAAACCGACTGTTGCTTTCAAATCCGATTATCGTTTAACACCTTAGTCTTAGTCATATTGGAAAAAGGGGAAAAGAACGGGCAGAAACAAACAATTTTTTTTTAAATTAAAAAAAAATTGTTCTCGCTGGGGTTTGATCCCAGGACTTTCCGCGTGCAAGGCGGACGTGATAACCATACACTACGAATCATATGTTATTCTATGTTGGGAAAATGCCCCTCTCAACTTATTAGTAAAACAAATGTTTCACAATGATGACCTGACTGTTATATTAAAAGATAAAATTATCTTATCTTATCTTATCTATACAGACCCTCCTTCTATGCAGAAGATAATTGCGCCCACAGACCATGACAGATTATCTGTTGGCAAGTGATGCAGCGTTCACAGGCCACTGCTTTGTGGGATCCACGCATTACCCAGCCGCCTAACTAGTGTTAGGTACCCATTCGGAGCTGGGTGACTCAGGGACGCCCTAGGCCCCGGGAATAAATCCTTGCCTTCACTTGCCATATTGTATCCGTCACTTGAGCCCAGTGGAGACATATGTCCAATCGGGTTCCCCTTGTAGCCGTGGTAGTACATAGTGCCCAGGTTGACCATGTCCACGCATCTGTTTTAGGTAGGAATTAAAAGAAAGCATTAAAGAAGAAAAAGGTTGTTTTTTTCTTCATAATTTTCACTGGGATTTGTAGACCTAGCGGCGCCCATCTCCTCTCCAGGTCAGCGTTGGATTTTTTTAAAGTGATAGTCTGTCATCAATATTTGTATTGTGGCTTAAATCCTACGCCCTCAAAGCTTTGTGAAACTTATGGTGTGAGCGCACTATTGGCCAAACGATTGATTTCATTTTAAATGTCCAATATTAAGAGATTGTTCCTGTCATACAGTAATATTTTATATTTAGTCTTAACACTTTTTTACAGTAACCAATTTTAGTTAAATTCTTTACAACGCCTTTAAATAACTATTAATATGTTCAATTATTGACTCTATCACAAAGTAACAATGTATAGTTCCATAAATGACTTTTTCCATACATTAACCATTCTATACCTTGCAAATGTCGGTATATCATATCCTTTATTAAGTGTATACAAATTTTTTGGTCCAAACACTGACAAGATTAATTTCTTGTTTTTGCCTTGCAAAGTTTCTTTATCAAAAGCTTCGGCTAATTCCTGTAGGATGAGAAGATGAAGTTAAATTGACAAAATATGTTTAAAATTTTATTTTTTCACTGACTATATTATTATTTTGTAGTTGGTTGTTGTTTTTTGATTTTTTTTTGGGGGGGGGGCTGGGTTATATTGCAAGGGAGTACTGTGGTTTTCTTAGTCTTTATGTTTTTTGTTTTTAAATTGGTTATCCTCAAATTCTATTTTAGGTTTAGTATTTTACTCTTGTTTTTATGGCTATCTTGATATTCTATTTCATCGTAATTGTTTTTAAAAATTTAAAATATGTGTGTTTTTGTTTCTTTGTTTATATGTGTGTTTACATGTGTGTCTATAAGTAAGTCTGTGTGTTTGCCTTTATGTTTTAAAGTTTGAAAGATAGCATTTTTCAAATAAAATTATCTATAATGTGAGTTAACTGTTAGTTATGGCGCTTTTTTATGTGATGTGCTGAAGTTTTTATGTTTGGTGTGAGTTTGTTTTATATGTTTCATGTGAGTTATTTAAATTTAGTGTGATATGTTTATGTTTAATGTGAGTTGTTTATGTTTAGTGTGAGTTGTTTATGTTCAGTGTGAGTTGTTTATGTTTGGTTTGTATTGTTTATGTATAGTGTGAGTTGTTTATGTATAGTGTGAGCTGTTTATGTTTAGTGTGAGTTGTTTATGTTTAATGTGAGCTGTTTATGTTTAGTGTGAGTTGTTTATGTTTAATGTGATTTGTTTATGTTTAGTGTGAGCTGTTTATGTTTAGTGTGAGCTGTTTATGTTTAATGTGAGTTGTTTATGTTTAATGTGAGTTGTTTATGTTTAGTGTGAGCTGTTTATGTTTAGTGTGAGCTGTTTATGTTTAATGTGAGTTGTTTATGTTTAATGTGAGTTGTTTATGTTTAGAGTGAGCTGTTTATGTTTAGTGTGAGCTGTTTATGTTTAGTGTGAGCTGTTTATGTTTATTGTGAGCTGTTTAAGTTTAGTGTGAGCTGTTTATGTTTAGTGTGAGCTGTTTAAGTTTAGTGTGAGCTGTTTAAGTTTAGTGTGAGCTGTTTATGCTTAGTGTGAGCTGTTTATGTTTAGTGTGAGCTGTTTATGTTTAGTGTGAGTTGTTTATGTTTAGTGTGAGTTGTTTATGTTTAGTGTGAGCTGTTTATGTTTATTGTGAGCTGTTTATGTTTAGTGTGAGTTGTTTATGTTTAGTGTGAGTTGTTTATGTTTAGTGTGAGTTGTTTATATTTAGTGTGAGTTGTTTATGTTTAATGTGAGTTTTTAAATATTTTGTGTGGGTGGTTAGTGCTTTGTGTAAGTTGTTTATATTCTGTTAAAGTAGGTTTGTGTATGTAAGATTTGTTAAGTAAATAGCTTAAGTTTTGTGTTAACATTGACGTAGCTTGGAATTTGTGGGCATTTGGGGGCCCGATGGGGGGGGCTTAGCCTCTTTGGGGGGGCCCTGCATACATTGCGGTGGCATAATATTTAATGTAAAATAATTTCCGTCACTCCCTTGGGCCCCCTTATTTACGTTTATATTCAATGTTATCATAAACATGTCATTTATTTGACTATAAAAATATAAGTCATTTTCAAAGTATATTTAGAATATATTTAGAGATTGTAAAACATGAAACAAACCTTAACCAAGTCTGCATATCTCTGTTTATCCGACTCGACACCGCCAAAAAAGGCTGGAAGATACCAATGTAAGTCCACACCATCAAAACCACGTTCACGTAGAAATGGGATCAGGAAACTGATAAATTCTCGGCGTCCGGCTTCAGTGGCCGCCATCTTGGAATATTCAACAGCATGCATACCCTTTTCTCCCACTGAGAGTAAGACTTTCAGGCTCCTTACTTTATTTTTCAACTTTCCGAACTTTTCATACCTGTCATTTAATTTAAACAACAATTTCTGAAATATTCATACCTGTCATTTGATTTAAATAACAATTTCTTAACTTTTCATACCTGTCATTTGATTTAAATAACAATTTCTGAACTTTTCATGCCTGTCATTTGATTCAAATAACAATGTCTGAACCTTTCATACCTGTCATTTGATTTAAATAACAATTTCTAAACTTTATATGTAATTTAAATAAAATGAAATTTCTGAATTTTGGACTCATGTCATTTGACGAAATGAATGGTTTACCTGTCTGAAATAAGTTTCGGGTTAAGTTTGAAAATATTTTATATATGTAAGTATTAATTATAACTCTTCAGTATATAAAGATGCATTTAATACACCGGAGAACCATTATGCAGGAAATATTACATTTTAAACCTTCACTCCAGTAAAACATCAAACATTGTGCAAACCTGTGAATGTTAGTTAAAAAAACTCCGCCTTAAATTACCAGATTAGTTTATGTCAGTAGTAAATACTAAAATTTAGACTTACACGCCATCAGGTCTTACGTCATCAGCCCAATATCTAGACTTACACGCCATCAGGTCCTAGGTCATGAACACAATATCTAGACTTACACGCCATTAGGTCCTAGGTCTTAAACACAATATCTAGACTTACACGCCATTAGGTCCTAGGTCATCAACCCAATATCTAGACTTACACGCCATCAGGTCCTAGGTCATCAGCCCAATATCTAGACTTACACGCCATCAGGTCTTAGGTCATCAGCCCAATATCTAGACTTACACGCCATCAGGTCCTAGGTCATAAACACAATATCTAGACTTACACGCCATCAGGTCCTAGGTCATCAACCCAATATCTAGACTTACACGCCATCAGGTCCTAGGTCATAAACACAATATCTAGACTTACACGCCATTAGGTCCTAGGTCATCAACCCAATATCTAGACTTACACGCAATTAGGTCCTAGGTCATCAACCCAATATCTAGACTTACACGTCATCAGGTCCTAGGTCATAAACGCAATATCTAGACTTACACGCCATTAGGTCCTAGGTCATCAACCAAATATCTAGACTTACACGCCATTAGGTCCTAGGTCATCAACCCAATATCTAGACTTACACGCCATCAGGTCGTAGGTCATCAACCCAATATCTAGACTTACACGCCATCAGGTCCTAGGTCATCAACCCAATATCTAGACTTACATGCCATCAGGTCCTAGGTCATCAGCCCAATATCTAGACTTACACGCCATTAGGTCCTAGGTCATCAACCCAATATCTAGACTTACACGCCATCAGGTCCTAGATCATCAACCCAATATCTAGACTTACACGCCATGAGGTCCTAGGTCATCAGCCCAATATCTAGACTTATACGCCATCGGCTCCTAGGTATTTATCTCAATATCTAGACTCTAGACGTACGCGCCATCAGGTCCTAGGTCATCATCCCAATATCTAAACATACACGCCATCAGGTCCTAGGTCATCATCCCAATATCTAGACTTACACGCCATAAGGTCCTATAAGTCATCAGCCCAATATCTAGATTTACACACAATCAGGTCCTAGGTCATCAGCCCAATATCTAGACTTACACGCCATCAGGTTCTAGTTCATTATCCCAATATCTAGACTTACACGCCATCAGGTCCTAGGTCATCAGCCCAATATCTAGACTTACACGCCATCAGGTCCTAGGTCATCAGCCCAATATCTAGACTTACACGCCATCAGGTCCTAGGTCATCAGCCCAATATCTAGACTTACATGCGATCAGGTCCTAGGTCATCAGCCCAATATCTAGACTTACACGCCATCAGGTCCTATAAGTCATCAGCCCAATATCTAGATTTACACACCATCAGGTCCTAGGTCATCAGCCCAATATCTAGACTTACACGCCATCAGGTTCTAGTTCATTATCCCAATATCTTGACTTATATGCCATCAGGTACTAGGTCATTATTCCAATATCTAGACTTACATGCCATCAGTTCCTAGGTCATCAGCCCAATATCTAGACTTACACGCTATAGTTCCTAGGTCATCAGCCCAATATCTAGACTTTCACGCCATCAGGTCCTAGGTCATCAGCCAAATATCTAGACTTACACGCCATCAGGTCCTAGGTCATCAGCCCAATATCTAGACTTACACGCCATCAGGTCCTAGGTCATCAGCCCAATATCTAGACTTACACGCCATCAGGTCCTAGGTCATCAGCCCAATATCTAGACTTACACGCCATCAGGTCATAGGTCATAAACACAATATCTAGACTTACACGCCATCAGGTCCTAGGTCATCATCCTAATATCTAGACTTACACGCCATCAGGTGATAGGTCATAAACACAATATCTAGACTTACACGCCATCAGGTCCTAGGTCATCATCCCAATATCTAGACTTACACGCCATCAGGTCATAGGTCATAAACACAATATCTAGACTTACACGCCATCAGGTCCTAGGTCATCATCCTAATATCTAGACTTATATGCCATCAGGTACTAGGTCATTATCCCAATATCTAGACTTACACGCCATCAGGTCCTAGGTCATCAGCCCAATATCTAGACTTATACGCCATTGGGTCCTAGATCTTTATATCAATATCTAGACGTACGCGCCATCAGGTCCTAGGTCATCATCCCAATATCTAGACTTACACGCCATCAGGTCCTAGGTCATCAGCCCAATATCTAGACTTACACGCCATCAGGTCATAGGTCATAAACACAATATCTAGACTTACACGCCATCAGGTCCTAGGTCATCATCCCAATATCTAGACTTACACGCCATGAGGTGATAGGTCATAAACACAATATCTAGACTTACACGCCATCAGGTCCTAGGTCATCATCCCAATATCTAGACTTACACGCCATCAGGTCCTAGGTCATCATCCCAATATCTAGACTTATATGCCATCAGGTACTAGGTCATTATCCCAATATCTAGACTTAGACGCCATCAGGTCGTAGGTCATCAGCCCAATATCTAGACTTATACGCCATCGGGTCCTAGATCGTTATCTCAATATCTAGACGTACGCGCCATCAGGTCCTAGGTCATCATCCCAATATCTAGACATACGCGCCATCAGGTCCTAGGTCATCAGCCCAATATCTAGACGTACACGCCATCAGGTCCTAGGTCATCAACCCAATATCTAGACTTACACGCCATCAGGTCCTAGGTCATCAGCCAAATATCTAGACATACATGCCATCAGGTCCTAGGTCATCAGCCCAATATCTAGACTTACACGCCATCAGGTCCTATAAGTCATCAGCCCAATATCTAGATTTACGCACCATCAGGTCCTAGGTCATCAGCCCAATATCTAGACTTACACGCCATCAGGTTCTAGTTCATTATCCCAATATCTAGACTTATATGCCATCAGGTACTAGGTCATTATCCCAATATCTAGACTTACACGCCATCAGTTCCTAGATCATCAGCCCAATATCTAGACTTACACGCTATCAGTTCCTAGATCATCAGCCAAATATCTAGACTTACTCGCCATCAGGTCCTAGGTCATCAGCCCAATATCTAGACTGACACGCCATCAGGTCCTAGGTCATCAGTCCAATATCTAGACTTACACGCCATCAGGTCCTAGGTCATCAGCAAAATATCTAGACTTACATGCCATCAGGTCCTAGGTCATCAGCCCAATATCTAGACTTACACGCCATCAGGTCCTAGGTCATCAGCCCAATATCTAGACTTACATGCCATCAGGTCCTAGGTCATCAGCCCAATATCTAGACTTACACGCCATCAGTTCCTAGGTCATCAGCCCAATATCTAGACTTACACGCCATCAGGTCCTAGGTCATCAACCCAATATCTAGACTTACACGCCATCAGGTCCTAGGTCATCAACCCAATATCTAGACTTACACGCCATCAGGTCCTAGGTCATCAACCCAATATCTAGACTTACAAGCTATCAGGTCCTAAGTCATCAACCCAATATCTAGACTTACACGCCATCAGGTCCTAGGTCATCAACCCAATATCTAGACTTACACGCCATCAGGTCCTAAGTCATCAACCCAATATCTAGACTTGCACGCCATCAGGTCCTAGGTCATCAACCCAATATCTAGACTTACACGCCATCAGGTCCTAGGTCATCAGCCCAATATCTAGACTTACATGCCATCAGGTCCTAGGTCATCAGCCCAATATCTAGACTTACACGCCATCAGGTCCTAGGTCATCAGCCCAATATCTAGACTTACACGCCATCAGGTCCTAGGTCATCAGCCCAATATCTAGACTTACATGCCATCAGGTCCTAGGTCATCAGCCCAATATCTAGACTTACACGCCATCAGGTCCTAGGTCATCAAACCCAATATCTAGACGTACACGCCATCAGGTCCTAGGTCATCAACCCAATATCTAGACTTACACGCCATCAGGTCCTAGGTCATCAACCCAATATCTAGACTTACACGCCATCAGGTCCTAGGTCATCAACCCAATATCTAGACTTACACGCCATCAGGTCCTAGGTCATCAGCCCAATATTTAGTCTTTAGTTTGTTGCCGTCAAGTGGAGCGTAATGTAGTATAATGTGAGTACACAATTTAGGGTCAAAGTCGACTAATGAAAATTCAGTATCATTCAACATCATAGTGCACACAATCCTCCTGCACGCCGGAAGCCCTGAATAGAAACAGACTGTATGTTACTATTACATTTTTAAAGTATTTTTTTTTGTAGTATTTTTTTTTCTGGACTGAAATATGCGTCATCATACCAAAACAAAAGATTTTCATTCACTTCTGAGGGTTAGCTCAATAGTATCCCGACAGCACGTCACAGGGCAACCAGAGCCTAAAATTAGACCAGAATGACTTAGAGAAACTTTACAAAGAACAATCCGCCAAGTAGCAGAATTCTGGAAATTTTAAAACTCTACTTTCTAATTGAGCCGAAAAATAATTTTAAAAATGGACAGAACTTGTAAACACAAGAATACGTCCTATCAGCCTCTTGGGTGTGTTACGTCCGCAAGGGTTATGGACTCTCTCACTTACAATAAAGTTGAGAGAAATGATTAAATGGCTCGTTTCACACGGCACGTAACACAAAAAATAAAGATTTAACACAGTAACTGACTTACAATGCTTAATTTAATACAAACGAAATAATAACAAGTAAATAACAATTAAACACACGATACCTTGTGGTTAGGAATAAATAGTATAATTAGTTTAACTCTAAACCTAATATAACAATGTCCAATAATAACATAAGCTAATAATGTAAAAGGATAAAAACTCACAACAATAGCCGATAGCGTTTACAATAGAATGTTAACAGGTAACAATAGTGGATAGTACTCTGCTGGGGCGGTGAAAGCAATTGGTCTCTCTATCTATTCTCTCTAGTTCCCTCCTCTTCTATCGTCTCCATGCCCCTATATATATATAAAAACCAATCGAACTTTCTCGTTCTAGAACGTAATGTTTCTCGCAATTAAGCTGATCGAGAAAGTTCCAGGTAAATCGATGTAAACAACCGAAGGGTCAGATGGGTGGAGCCAAACACGCTGAGGTCAGCTATGTACCCTTGACCAGTCAAGACTTGAATAGAGAGGTGGGGCACGGTGATAAATTACATGGACCCGTGGCATCCCTACGCATTCATGGCAAGTGGGGAGAGAGGAGAGGGGGTCGGGTTAGTACCTAACACTTCCCCTCTTTAAAAAAAAAGAATTTACATTTATTCTTAAAATTGAATTCTTTTCTAATTCGGGTCCTTACAAACAGTTATAGAGATCTAATATAAAACCTCAGTTTTAAACGTTTTAAAGGTACACAATTCATAAACGGATTATTTTCAATATAAATAGAACAACAATCTAATACAAAAAGTTAGTTAATAAACAATATAGTAATTGTCATACAATTAAAGTTATTTGATTTTTAATATCTGGACAATACAGGTGAAAAATGTCATAACTCTATTTTTTCGTAAATGCTCATCATTGAGAAAACAAAATATATAGTAGTAGAATAACAATGTCATTATCACTGATGAAATCAACAAATTATGTCTTGTTTAGCTAGGCCAATATTTTTGATACATATAATTTAAGATTTTCTAATTGACATTGAGGATAATAAAATTATTTTACTAAGTTTTAGGGGTCCAGATAACGCATAGCCAAACATCAGTTGATTGATGCATGATCCAACTGCGTCTTGGGCTGTATTCTTGGATTCAACCAGTGGCACATTCAGTTCTTTGTCCCAATTCCTTACTTGCTCTTGGCAATGGGTTCCCAGCATATTCTTCAGCGTTTGAAGAAATCGTTCAAGCTGTCCTAGTGACTCGGAATGACATGCACTTGACAGGCAGTGTTCAATGCCCAGTTGGTCCATGACTTGTTTATAAAGTATTGTCTTGAAGCTGGTTCCCTTGTAGGACTGAAATACGTTGGGTATCTCAAACAAAGTAAAGAACTTCGTCGATGTCTTCATAACATTTGAAACCTTAACGTTCCGCAAAGTTATAGCTCCAGGAAAACGAGTTGAGGAATACAAACGGGTCAGCAAATAATGTTGACCTATTTTCTTTGAAGGCAGTGGTCCAATGTACTCTTTGATGACACGGCTAAACGGCTTTTCACGTGCTTGAATGGGTTTAAGAGGTGCTGATGAGGTCTCTCTATTTTTTACTTCCAATACTTGGTTGTTCATCAGCATATCGCTGTGCAGATAGTCGCATAGGGGTAACTTTTTCTCTTCTTGCTCAGTCTTTGCAACCTCTTTAATTTTTGTGATTTCAGGATTGATTTTCTGTCGCTCCATAATTTGTAGCCGGGTTGGTGTCTTGTGTTCATCTGCCTCTTCGTTCAGGATTTTGAAGAATGCCATTCCCAAATCTACTTCTGGGTTGACTTCCTTGGCTTTCTTTGGCCTTGTAATCTGTCGTAGAGAAATCTTTGAACTCATGGCTCGGGTGACATCACTTAATGGATGTATGTCTGGATCCTCATCTTGAATTTCAGTCAGAGGAGGCTCACGAGTGACAATGGTTTCGGCGATCACTTTCCCACCAGCTAAGTCATTGCCTAGCAACAAATGGATGCCGTCTAACGGTAATGTCGGTCGGACACCCACAACCACAAGTCCGGAGACTAAGTCTGACTTGAGATTTATCTGATGCAGTGGAACATCAATAAATCCTAATTCTACGCCTCTCAACAGGATGCTGCTTCCAGTAGAAGTAGTTTCAGACAAGTGAAGTACACCCTCAAGTAGTAAAGACTGTGAAGCTCCTGTATCACGCAAGATCTTTATAGGCCGTAAACTTGAAGTATCACCTGGTAGTGACACGAATCCTTCCGATATGAAAGGCTTGAAATCTTGATTGGCATCAGTTTGGTCTGATGTAGAAGTTTGGACCTTGGTTAAGGAACTCTTGCTTGAGTCTTGAGAACATTCGGCTAGGGTAGAAGGGTAAAAACTCTTTGAAGAGTCGTAAAAACTTTCAATTGAGTCCTCAGTAAGAAACTCTCTGGAGGTAGATCTCTTCTCGGAGCACAAGGATCTCTTTGAATAGTTCATAAAACTACCAGTCGAAGTGGAAACTTGGCTGGAGTCGGTTGAACTAGCCTTACTGTTCCTTTTTAAACTCATTATGACACAAAAGTTATTCACTAACTAAACACAAAATTTAGTTTTAATGCACTTATAGAGTCTTATATCTAAATTGACTAATAGGTATCGTGTAAAAGAAAAAAACTCTAAGTCAGTTACGTGTATAATGTAATACCAAGTAAACAAATTAAAAGTTTATAAATATGGCTCAAAATAGGAAAATATCCTAATCCCGGACGAGCCCCCAATTATATTACGTCCGCAAGGGTTATGGACTCTCTCACTTACAATAAAGTTGAGAGAAATGATTAAATGGCTCGTTTCACACGGCACGTAACACAAAAAATAAAGATTTAACACAGTAACTGACTTTACAATCCTTAATTTCATACAATGAAATAATAACAAGTAAATAACAATTAAACACACGATATCTTGTGGTTAGGAATAAATAGTATAATTAGTTTAACTCTAAACCTAATATAACAATGTCCAATAATAACATAAGCTAATAATGTAAAAGGATAAAAACTCACAACAATAGCCGATAGCGTTTACAATAGAATGTTAACAGGTAACAATAGTGGATAGTACTCTGCTCGGGCGGTGAAAGCAATTGGTCTCTCTATCTATTCTCTCTAGTTCCCTCCTCTTCTATCGTCTCCATGCCCCTATATATATATATATATATATATAAACCAATCGAACTTTCTCGTTCTAGAACGTAATGTTTCTCGCAATTAAGCTGATCGAGAAAGTTCCAGGTAAATCGATGTAAACAACCGAAGGGTCAGATGGGTGGAGCCAAACACGCTGAGGTCAGCTATGTACCCTTGACCTGTCAAGACTTGAAAAGAAAGGTGGGGCATGGTGATAAATTACATGGACCCGTGGCATCGCTACGCATTCATGGCAAGTGGGGAGAGAGGAGAGGGGGTCGTACCTAACAGGTGTCACAGTTTTAAAGTTAACTTTGTATCTCTTAGATGTTATAGCTGTCAATGTGAACTTCAGATCTGATTGGTGTCTTAGCTGTCAAAGTTAACTTCAGCTCTCATTGGTGTCAAAGCATGACAATGATGACACTAGATTTCTTGGTGTCATATCCTTAATAGATAACACCGTATATTTTTGTTGTCATAGATTTTCTGTCAAAGTCAAATACTTATTGGTGTCATAAATGTGAGATTAAGTTATGACCAGATGTAAAAAAAAACGATGTCAACATTTTATGACAATTGGTTTTGTTTCAAATGACATGTGTTTATTACTAATGCAAAATAAACGAATCTACTCTATACACAGGGGTGGATTAAGATTGCACAGGGCCCCTGTTTGCAATTCCACCTGGGGCCCGGTCCAGCAACTTTATTATACAATATAATAAGTATGGGGCCCTTAATTTAGAATTAAATCAATGGGGGCCCCCGGCCTTAGCCCAATCAGCCCCACCCTTAATCCGCCCCTGTCTGTACACATACAGATAACGCATTTTAAAAATTCCATTCTTGGTACATTTAATTTGACAACTTGTTTTAAAAACTCATGTAATTTTGCTTGACTGTTAAGAAACTGGAAGCAATGAGTTTTTGGGGCGAGAGGAAGGAGGTCGAAGAGTTTCTAAACTTTGCTTTGTTAAAAACATATTTTCCAAAATTACAAGCATTAACGGAATGTAGAAAACTTTAAAATGGTCCCCATGAATTGTCTGCCCATAATACGAGTTACCTTTCTGTGCCCATGTGTTCAACATCAAACTTGCGATGAGTGTGAGAAACTTTGGATTCAACATTTCAACACAATAGTTAGGACAATAGATAATACAATATTTAACTCACTCATCGACAGTAGTTAACAAGGTATTAACACAATAGTTAACACAATAGTTAACACACTAGTTAACACAATAGTTGACACAATAGTTAACACAGTAGTTAACACAATAGTTAACACAATGGTTAATACAGTAGTTAAGACGGCATTAAGACAATAGTTAACACAATAGTTAACACAATAGTTGACACAATAGTTGACACAATAGTTGACACAATAGTTTACACAATAGTTTACACAATAGTTAACACAACTACGGTCTAGAGCGTTTTAAAAGCCACGTATTAGCACGTTTTATACCAATTTTACAAAGGATCTCAAGCTGTCTTAGTACACGTTACATTTTAAACCAAAGGGTAATTCGAATGTTTAATTAGATTGTTTTCTAAACATAATTTGAGAACATGGCGAGGATTAAAAAGGATTGATCATGACAAGCGAATTAACTTCTCGCACGGAGGGTCCAATAACACACCCATTTTGTCATATTTTATAGAAATATGTTAATAAACTATAAATCTTGAAGACACCTCTTCTCATTTACAATGATTCTCATCGTCTATTTGTGGCTCAATAGGAACATTAAAAATAATGGTGCAGGGCCCTGCGGGTCATGGGACACTAAGTTGCTTGACCAAAGAATTGAGAATTTGAGGGGCTGAGCAATAACTATATTGGTTTAAAGAAATTAATATATATATTATGTTATTTAGTTTACTCAAATAAAAGACTAAGCCATCATAGACTGACTCCTTCATCATAGATTGATTCACACATCAAAGGGTTCACACGTTACAGACTGACTCACTCATCACAACTGACTCACACATCACACACTGACTCACTCACTATAGACTGACTCACTATTCACAGACTGACTCACTCATCACAGACTGACTCACTCATCACAGACCAGACTTACTCACTCATTACAGACTGACTCACTCATCACAGACAAACTCACTCATCACAGACTGACTCTCTCATTACAGACTGACTCACTCATCAAAGACTGACTCACTCATCACATACTGGCTCACTAATAACATACTGGATCACTCATCACACACTGACCCTCTCATCACAGTTTGACTCACTCATCACAGACTGACTCACTCATCACAGACTGACTCACTCATCAGAAACTGACTCACTAATAAAATACTGACTCACTCATCACAGACTGACTCACTCATCACAGACTGACTCACTCATCACAGACTGACCCACTAGTCACAGAATGACTCACACATCACAGACGGACTCACTCATCACAAACTGACTCACTCATTACAGACTGACTCACTCATCACAAACTGACTCACTCATCACAGACTGACTCACTCATTACAGACTGACTCACTCATCACAGACTGACTCACTCATCACAGACTGACTCACTCATCACAGACTGACTCATTCATCACAGACTGAATCACTCATCACACACTGACTCACTCATCACACACTGACTCAAAAATGACTCTCTCACCACAGACTGACTCACTCACTACAGACTGACTCACTAATCACACACTGACTCACGCATCAAGACTGACTCACTCATCACAGACAGACTCACTAATGACTCACTCACTACAGACTGACTCACTCATCACAGACTGACTCACTCATCACAGGCTGACTCACTCATCACAGGCTGACTCACTAATGACTCACTCACTTCAGACTGACTCACTCATCACAGACTGACTCACTCATCACAGGCTGACTCAATAATCACAGGCTGACTCACAAATGACTCACTCACTACAGACTGACTCACTCATCACACACTGACTCACTACAGACTCACTCATCACAGACTGACTCACTCATCAGAGACTGACTCACTCATCACAGACTGACTCACTCATCACAGACTGACTCCCTCACTACAGACTGACTCACTCACTACAGACTGACTCACTCATCACAGACTTACTGACTCACCACACACTGACTCACTCATAACAGACTGACTCACTCATCACACACTGACTCGCTCATCACACACTGAATCACTAATGACTCACTCATCACAGACTGACTCACTCACTACAGACTGACTCACTAATCACACACTGACTCACGCATCGAGACTGACTCACTCATCAGAGACAGACTCACTAATGACTCACTCATCACAGACTGACTCACTCATCAGAGACTGACTCACTCATCACAGACTGACTCACTCATCACAGACTGACTCCCTCACTACAGACTGACTCACTCACTACAGACTGACTCACTCATCACACACTGACTCACTACTGACTCACTCAACACAGACTGACTCACTCACTACAGACTGACACACTAATCACAAACTGACTCACTACTGACTCACTAACACAGACTAACTCACTCACTACAGACTGACTCAATCATCACACACTAACTCAACTACTGACTCACTCATCACAGACTGACTCACTCACTACAGACTGACACACTAATCACACACTGACTCACTACTGACTCACTAACACAGACTAACTCACTCACTACAGACTGACTCACTCATCACACACTGACTCACTCATCACAGACTGACTCACTCATCACAAACTAACTCACTCATCACAGACTGACTTAGTCATTACAGACTGACTCACTCATCACAGACTGACTTACTCATCACAGGCTGACTCACTCATCACAGACTGACTCACTCATCAGAGACTGACTCACTCATCACAGACTGACTCACTCATCACAGACTGACTCACTCAACACAGACTGACTCACTCATCACAGACTGACTCACTCATTACAGACTGACTCACTCATCACAGACTAAATCACTCATCACAGACTGACTCACTCATTACAGACTGACTCACTCATTACAGACTGACTCACTCATTACAGACTAAAACACTCATCACAGACTGACTCACTCATTACAGACTGACTCACTCATCACAGACTGACTCACTCATCACAGACTGACTCACTCATCACACACTGACTCACTACTGACTCACTCATCACAAACTGACTCACTCATGACACACTGACTCACTAATGACTCACTCATCACAGAATGACTCACTCACTACAGACTGACTCACGAATCACACACTGACTCACGCATCGAGACTGACTCACTCTTCACTGACAGACTCACTAATAACTCACTCACTACAGACTGACTCACTCATCACAGACCGACTCACTCATCACAGGCTGACTCACTCATCACAGGCTGACTCACTCACTACAGACTGATTCACTCATCACAGACTGACTCACTCACTATACACTGACTCACTCATCACAGACTAACTCACTCACTACAGACTGACTCACTCACTACAGACTGACTCACTCATCACACACTAACTCACTACTGACTCACTCATCACAGACTGACTCACTCACTACAGACTGGCTCACTCACTACAGACTGACTCACTCATCACATACTGACTCACTACTGACTCACTCAACACAGACTATCTCATTCACTACAGACTGACTCACTCATCACACACTGACTCACTACTGACTCACTCATCACAGACTGACTCACTCACTACAGACTGACTCACTCACTACAGACTGACTCACTCATCACAGATTGACTCACTCACTACAAACCGACTCACTCATCATAGACTGACTTACTCACTACAGACTAACTCACTCATCAAAGACTGACTCACTCACTACAGACTGACTCACTCATCACAGACTGACTCACTCATCACAGACTGAATCACTCACCACACACTGACTCACTCTTCACAGACTGACTCACTCATCACACACTGACTCACTCATCACAGACTGACTCACTCACCACACACTGACTCACTCATCACAAACTGACTCACTCATCACAGACTTACTGACTCACCACACACTGACTCACTCATAACAGACTGACTCACTCATCACACACTGACTCGCTCATCACACACTGAATCACTAATGACTCACTCATCACAGACTGACTCACTCACTACAGACTGACTCACTAATCACACACTGACTCACGCATCGAGACTGACTCACTCATCAGAGACAGACTCACTAATGACTCACTCATCACAGACTGACTCACTCATCAGAGACTGACTCACTCATCACAGACTGACTCACTCATCACAGACTGACTCCCTCACTACAGACTGACTCACTCACTACAGACTGACTCACTCATCACACACTGACTCACTACTGACTCACTCAACACAGACTGACTCACTCACTACAGACTGACACACTAATCACACACTGACTCACTACTGACTCACTAACACAGACTAACTCACTCACTACAGACTGACTCAATCATCACACACTGACTCACTACTGACTCACTCATCACAGACTGACTCACTCACTACAGACTGACACACTAATCACACACTGACTCACTACTGACTCACTAACACAGACTAACTCACTCACTACAGACTGACTCACTCATCACACACTGACTCACTCATCACAGACTGACTCACTCATCACAAACTAACTCACTCATCACAGACTGACTTAGTCATTACAGACTGACTCACTCATCACAGACTGACTCACTCATCACAGGCTGACTCACTCATCACAGACTGACTCACTCATCAGAGACTGACTCACTCATCACAGACTGACTCACTCATCACAGACTGACTCACTCAACACAGACTGACTCACTCATCACAGACTGACTCACTCATTACAGACTGACTCACTCATCACAGACTAAATCACTCATCACAGACTGACTCACTCATTACAGACTGACTCACTCATTACAGACTGACTCACTCATTACAGACTAAAACACTCATCACAGACTGACTCACTCATTACAGACTGACTCACTCATCACAGACTGACTCACTCATCACAGACTGACTCACTCATCACACACTGACTCACTACTGACTCACTCATCACAGACTGACTCACTCATGACACACTGACTCACTAATGACTCACTCATCACAGAATGACTCACTCACTACAGACTGACTCACGAATCACACACTGACTCACGCATCGAGACTGACTCACTCTTCACTGACAGACTCACTAATAACTCACTCACTACAGACTGACTCACTCATCACAGACCGACTCACTCATCACAGGCTGACTCACTCATCACAGGCTGACTCACTCACTACAGACTGATTCACTCATCACAGACTGACTCACTCACTATACACTGACTCACTCATCACAGACTAACTCACTCACTACAGACTGACTCACTCACTACAGACTGACTCACTCATCACACACTAACTCACTACTGACTCACTCATCACAGACTGACTCACTCACTACAGACTGGCTCACTCACTACAGACTGACTCACTCATCACATACTGACTCACTACTGACTCACTCAACACAGACTATCTCATTCACTACAGACTGACTCACTCATCACACACTGACTCACTACTGACTCACTCATCACAGACTGACTCACTCACTACAGACTGACTCACTCACTACAGACTGACTCACTCATCACAGATTGACTCACTCACTACAAACCGACTCACTCATCATAGACTGACTTACTCACTACAGACTAACTCACTCATCAAAGACTGACTCACTCACTACAGACTGACTCACTCATCACAGACTGACTCACTCATCACAGACTGAATCACTCACCACACACTGACTCACTCTTCACAGACTGACTCACTCATCACACACTGACTCACTCATCACAGACTGACTCACTCACCACACACTGACTCACTCATCACAAACTGACTCACTCATCACAGACTGACTCACTCATCACAGACTGAATCGCTCATCACAGACTGACTCACTCATCACAGACAGACTCACTAATGACTCACTCATCACAGACTGACTCACTAATGATTCACTCATCACAGACTGACTCACTAATAAATCACTCATCACAGACTGACTCACTAATGACTCACCCATCACAGACTGATTCACTAATGACTCACTCATCACAGACTGACTCACTCATCACAGACTGACTCACTCATCACAGACTGACTCACTAATGACTCACTTATCACAGACTGACTCACTCATCACAGACTTACTGACTCACCACACACTGACTCACTCATCACAGACTGACTCACTCATCACACACTGACTCACTCATCACACACTGACTCACTAATGACTCACTCATCACAGACTGACTCACTCACTACAGACTGACTCACTAATCACACACTGACTCACGCATCGAGACTGACTCACTCATCAGAGACAGACTCACTAATGACTCACTCACTACAGACTGACTCACTCATAACAGACTGACTCACTCATCACAGGCTGACTCACTCATCACAGGCTGACTCACTAATGACTCACTCACTACAGACTGACTCACTCATCACACACTGACTCACTACAGACTCACTCATCACAGACTGACTCACTCATCACAGTTTGACTCACTCATCACAGACTGACTCACTCATCACAGACTGACTCACTCATCACAGACTGACTCCCTCACTACAGACTGACACACTCACTACAGACTGACTCACTCATCACACACTGACTCACTACAGACTCACTCATCACAGACTGACTCACTCATCACAGACTGACTCACTCATCAGAGACTGACTCATTCATCACAGACTGACTCACTCATCACACACTGACTCACTACTGACTCACTCAACACAGACTGACTCACTCACTACAGACTGACTCACTAATCACACACTGACTCACTACTGACTCACTCAACACAGACTAACTCACTCACTACAGACTGACTCACTCATCACACACTGATTCACTACTGACTCACTCATCACAGACTGACTCACTCACTACAGACTGACTCACTCACTACAGACTAACTCACTCATCACAGATTGACTAACTACAAACTGACTCACTCATCATAGACTGACTCACTCACTACAGACTGACTCACTCATTACAGACTGACTCACTCATCACAGACTGACTCATTCACCACACACTGACTCACTTATCACAGACTGACTCACTCATCACACACTGACTCACTCATCACAGACTGACTCACTCACCACACACTGGCTCACTCATCATAAAATGAGTCACTCATCACAGACTGACTCACTCCTCACAGACTGACTCACTCATAACAGACTGACTCACTAATGATTCACTCATCACAGACTGACTCACTAATGACTCACTCATCACAGACTGACTCACTAATGACTCACTCATCACAGACTGACTCATTAATGACTCACTCATCACACACTGACTCACTCATCACAGACTGACTCACTCATCACACACTGACTCACTCTTCACACACTGACTCACTAATGACACACTCATCACAGACTGACTCACTCACTACAGACTGACTCACTAATTACACACTGACTCACGCATCGAGACTGACTCACTCATCAGAGACAGACTCACTAATGACTCACTCACTACAGACTGACTCACTCATCACAGACTGACTCACTCATCACAGGTTGACTCACTCATCACAGGCTGACTCACTAATGACACACTCACTACAGACTGACTCACTCATCACAGGCTGACTCACTCATCACAGGCTGACTTACTAATGACTCACTCGCTACAGACTGACTCACTCATCACAGTTTGACCCACTCATTACAGACTGACTCACTCATCACAGACTAACTCACTCATCAGAGACTGACTCACTCATCACAGACTGACTCACTCATCACAGACTGACTCACTCATTGCAGGCTGACTCACTCATTACAGACAAAAACACTCATCGAGACTGACTCACTCATTACAGACTGACTCACTCATCACAGACTGACTCACTCATCACAGACTGACTCACTCATCACAGACTTACTCACTCATCACACACTGACTCACTACTGACTCACTCATCACATGACTGACTCACTCATCACACACTGTCTCACTAATGACTCACTCATCACAGACTGACTCACTCACTACAGACTGACTCACTCATCACACACTGACTCACTAATGACTCACTCATCACATACTGACTCACTCACTACAGACTGACTCAAGCATCACAGACCGACTCACTCATCACAGGCTGACTCACTCATCACAGACTGACTCACTCATCAGACACTGACTCACTCATCACAGACTGACTCACTCATTACAGACTGACTCACTTATCACAGACTGACTCACTCATCACAGACTGACCTACTCATTGCAGACTGACTCACTCATTACAGACTAAAACACTCATCACAGACTGAGTCACTCATTACAGACTGACTCACTCACTACAGACTGGCTGACTCATCACAGACTGAATCACTCATCACAGACTGACTCATTCATCACACACTGACTCACTGCTGACTCACTCATCACAGACTGACTTACTCATCACACACTGACTCACTAATGACTCACTCATCACAGACTGACTCACTCCCTACAGACTAACTCACTAATCACACACTGACTCACTCATCACCAATGCTCAAACTCAGCGAGTAAAGAGACATCTAAAATTTCACAAGCACGTTCCTTACAGCTCACTTACAAATTGAAACAACTTTTAAGTTTCCATTGTGTACCGCTAGAAGCCATGGAGCCATCTTCCTTAATATATTTAGCGCATATACAAATAATTGTAAACTTTAAATACTGGATGAATAAAAGTATTTAGGAACTAGTCCAAAATTAATACTCAAATCATAAATAGAAAAAATGGAGAGAAAACAAAATTAAACAGATGGAAAACGACATCCACTTATTTGGCCTTGTGGAATCATTTAGTATCAGTGGATATTACTTATCTTATAGCACTCACAGCAAGTCTAGTCTTTGCCAATCTTTTACATAGACGGTAGATCTTCCTTATCTTATAGCAATCAAGTTTACTCTTTACAAATCTTTCACGTTTTTGGTAGATGCCTACATAACCTTGTCCCAAGCAAAGTTGTGATAAAAACAAAATTTAATCATTTAGGGAAGAGGACCCCATCTGGAATAGGATTCCATGCAAGTATTGGATACTTAAAGGATTTGTAAACAAGCTGGGATTGAAGATACACTGGGAGAAAAGTGATCGCTCATTCCTGTGATCATGATTAAACCAATAAGTGATCATTCCTGTGATCATGATTAAACCAATAAGTGATCATTCCTGTGATCATGATTAAACCAATAAGTCATCATTCATGTGATCATGATTAAACCAATAAGTGATCATTCCTGTGATTATGATTAAACCAATAAGTGATCATTCCTGTGATCATGATTAAACCAATAAGTGATCATTCCTGTGATCATGATTAAACCAATAAGTGATCATTACTGTGATCATGATTAAACCAATAAGTGATCATTCCTGTGATCATGATTAAACCAATAAGTGATCATTCCTGTGATCATGGTTAAACCAATAAGTGATCATTCATGTGATCATGAGTAAACCAATAAGTGATCATTCCTGTGATCATGAGTAAATCAATAATTGATCATTCATGTGATCATGAGTAAACCAATAAGTGATCATTCCTGTGATCATGAGTAAATCCATAATTGATCATTCATGCGATCATGAGTAAACCAATAAGTGATCATTCATGTGATCATGAGTAAACCAATAAGTGATCATTCCTGTGATCATGATTAAACCAATAAGTCATCATTCCTGTGATCATGATTAAACCAATAAGTGATCATTCCTGTGATCATGAGTAAACCAATAAGTGATCATTCCTGTGATCCTGATTAAACCAATAAGTGATCATTCCTGTTATCATGATTAAACCAATACGTGATCATTCCTGTGATCATGATTAAACCAATAAGTGATCATTCCTGTGATCATGATTAAACCAATAAGTGATCATTCCTGTGATCATGATTAAACCAATAAGTGATCATTCCTGTGATCATGATTAAACCAATAAGTGATCATTCATGTGATCATGATTAAACCAATAAGTTATCATTCCTGTGATCATGATTAAACCAATAAGTGATCATTCATGTGATCATGAGTAAACCAATAAGTGATCCGATTCGGAAAAAGCTCAGTAACTTGTAATTTATTAATTTAAAGCTCGACGTGAAAACATTTTATGTTGTAAACAGTTTTGAGTTGTTCATCAAATGGAACATTCTCGGTCCTGACTGCAAGGCTTAGCAAAATTTCCATACCTAGGCTAAAGAGGTAGACAGATTTTAGCCGATTGCCTTGACGTTGCTTCTTGTATACTTAAGAATTGTATTGATATTGGTTAACTATTTTATGATCTATACAAAATATAAGGCACATTAATTTGTCTTATCTATTTTTTAAAATATGCATGATACAGTTTCCAATATAAACCTCACGGAATAATTCAATCTTTTAAAAATTTATTATTTTATGAGATGAAATTTAAAATAAAATTAAAAGCACAATTAAATATGTGTTTGAAGACCAAAAATTTAATTTTATCTAGTTTTAAATTTTTGTTTTACATGTTGAAAATTCAATACAAGTCAATTTTTGTAAGAGATAACTAATGAAATGAAATTGCTTTAATGTTTTTATTCCACTAAGCTTTCTGGTTGAATTACGCCGATGATCACGTAACTGGCAGATTTAGTCGCAAGTCGTTTCCCGGCGAGGGAACGTTTTATGTTAATTTTATCAGCTGGCATTCCCAGTTTTAAGCAGAATGCTCCTGAATATATCTAGTGGAATTTATAAAAAGATGTTGATATAATTTAACGAAATAATTTTTTTTTAAAGACGTGGAAACAAAGTTTTTGACTATAAATCCTTTATATATATATACTTAATTTAAGTATGTTCAAATAATATGCACCACACGACAGACTAGCATAAACTTTGATACATTATTTTTATCGTCGCCACGAGTCTTTCTGCAAAATTTCAGCTTGATTTGATCACAGGAAAGGGTTAAAAAGTATACATCAGAGTAGAATTTAAAGAAATTTATAAGAAATAATTTTGGTGTCTTTTTCGGTACTCAGTATTATTAAATCTTACACTTTTAAAGGAATTTTGTCTCTCAGTCTTACAATATCACTACGGTATTCAGGAAGCTTGCTTTCTATTTTTTTCTAAAATTATTTCTATTTCTTCCAATGCATGCAAATTACAAAATGATTTATCTTGAACGTTCTAACTGTCGAGTTCGTCTAACCAAATTCCTTCTAGTGATCTTGCTCAACTCAAGGCCTGGCCTTTCGCGAAAATTTTCGAACTCAAGTTAATTACTGAACGATCAACTGTTAAACCTTGCATTTTGTGAATGGTCACCGCCCAACAAAAGATGAGTGGCAGCATTCACCTTTCTGCTTGCTGTTCCTGCTGATAACTTTGCTGAAAACTCAATCGTCATTGGCTCAATGATGTGTTCCCCAATCCCGAAGAAATTATATTTACTTTGGCAAATCATTTGCGTAAATGTGTGGTCTGTGATATAGTGGCCAAATAATTTGAATGACTTCACCCATGGCTCCATTAACGAGTCCTTGTACTTGTGTAACGAAGCATGACTCGCGCACCTTCAAATATCAAGAGTGTGCTTGGCAAGCCGCCAGTCTTGTTGATGTCTTCTGGAATAAGCCTTTAAATGGCAGTATTGCTAATATGTTTGATAGCGTCAGAAGTTCTGTCAACTGCTCTAAGTTTAATCATTTTTTTTGTCCTTGTTGATTGTGATGTTGAAGAACTTTATCATTATGGAAATGCACCAAATCGTTTTTTGGATATATTCTCAGCGCTTTTCCAATAGAACATTCACGCTGAGATTTTTGTTGAGCTTTTTAAGGAGGATTCTAAAATGTTGCGGCTTCAACTCATCTATTCGTAAATCATTCAAGAGATCTATAAAAGTTGTATGTCCTGGTTGGCTCATATTTTGAGTGAGTTCAAAAAAACGAAAGTGTTCACCATAAATGATCTGTGGGTTCGAAGCTTTTCAGCTGATGAAACACTGGACATCTTTTCATTGGTGGTAGTTGCATTAAGTCACTAAAACACAAAACATTTTTTCCACCAAAATATGCATCACTGTTTTTAATCTGTAGCAATCGTGAGTTTAAATGATCCAGCATTTTGGAGTGAACCATTGAGATCTGAGCAAACAATCAGTTATTGTGTTTTCCGCCATTGTAATAGTAAATTTTTCATGTAATTGCCAGTGTGGCTGGATAGCGAAGTCAATAGTGCGCTCGCCTCACAAGTTGAGGGGCGTGGGATCGAGCCCACGCAAAACCACAATAAGAATGAAAAATTACTAACGCTAAGTAAGTCCTCCGCCGACATGGAAGGGAATTGTGGCACCCACCAGGTATAACAAGCCCCGAGTAAGCCCTAATGGAAACATTAGGGACCCCCTACGACCATCGGTCATGGGACTTACTTTACTAAATACCAGTGAGATTTCGCAATATTTCCATCCCTCTGTACCGACAATTTGAACATAGAGTGAAGTGTGGGGCCGTTTATCAACTTTGCCGCGCACACAAGTAAGAGCAGCGACTTTGACCGTCATAGTAATGAATGAATATATCTTGGACACGGTTAAGAGCGAACGTTTTTCCTGATATGGCACCACCAGTAACATGAATTCTTACTCGGTCAGATGATCCCTCTTTTGATACTTTGTTTGATGAATTTCAAAAAATCTCTTTCGCCAACATTCGCCTGTGCTAATGATGCATGGAACTCGTCATCAGTTGGTCTGATATCATGTTCGTCTCGATCTATGTAATCGATGTCTTTGTCGATATTTGGATCTTCCAATTGAAAGAAAGCATTAGCACGATTGATTTCATTATCTAACTAACGTTCTTGAGTTCGATGAAATTCCAAGTATGCATTAGCAAGGAATGCTTCTTTTGGTGAGTTGTTGTTTGAACAGTCAGGTTTTCTTAACAGTTTTTTCTCATCACGGAACGAAACATATTGCGCAAGAAGACTGTAATATTAATTTTTGGGATCATTAGTTTCTCGAAAGTTAGGCACTCGTACGATTTCTGGCATTCATTTTCGTTCACAATCACTAATACATTTTTCAAAGAAGAAATACAGATATAATTGAGTGTGACCCAACTTCCCTCTGGCCAGTAGGTGTGGCCAATAGATGATTGACAGTTCTGTCTAACGTCAAACTGCTTATATCTGCTACGCGGTCAGGATTAGCGTCTACCAATTGACTCGTGCGATTTCTTTTCGGAAGGTCAGTCCGGGTTCAAGCCCTAGCTATGTAGAATGAGTTACAGATTGGTCTGCTAAAAGCGGTGACCGTCTCCCACAATGGTTTTCAAACTTTTTGAAACGGGGTATCTTTGTTCCCTTTCTTCCCACCAGCACGTCTCCTGCGTAATCTACTTTTAACTTTTAAATTTTCGATGGTTTGACTAACTGTGCTATACTTTATTATACCCTAATAGCTGAAATAATAATAGTGAACATACCTCAACTAACTATCAATAATCATATACAAAATAATAATAAGCATCTAACTCTAATATATACAAATATACATTTGAAACTATTAAGTGTCTAACTTATCTAATCGAATCTGAACAAATTCAGCTATTCTCCCAACTCCTCACAGTCTATAATCATCATCATCATTTGTCCTTTGAGTTCCTTGTGGAACATAGGGCCTCTGGCAAAGCTTGCCACTCTACACGGTCCCTTGCCATTCGCATTAATTCTTCCCAGCACTTTCCAGTTCTTCACATCTCATCCAACATGCTCCGTCTCCATGTACTCTTGGGTTTTCCTCGCTGTCGTTTGCCCTGGGGGTTCCAATCTAAGACCTGCCTAGCCCGGCTGTTATCTTTCCGAAGGGTGTGTCGTATCCATCTCCACATTCTTTCCATGTTTTGTTGTTCTACTCTTCTTTTTCCACACCTCTCCCACAGCTTGGAGTTTTTGACCTTGTCGAACCATTTTATTTTCAGAATATTTCTGAGGCATGTGTTACCAAAGGTCTGGAGTCAATTTTTTGTTGTCTCTGTCGTTCGCCATGTTTCGGATCCATAAAGTAGGACCGTTTTAACGTTGGTGTTAAAGATCTTTACATTTGATTTGAAAGAGATGTCTGTAGATCTCCAGACCTGTTTCAGTTTTGCAAAAAATTTATTCTTCTTTCGATGTCCTCATCTGTTGCCCCTGATACACTGACCGCACTTCCAAGGTATACAAAGTTATTTACTTGCTCCAAGATACGAGTTGCTACTTTTTTGTCTCCATCTTGTTTTTTAGTTTATTTTAAAACAAGTTTTTGAATGTTTATATTGGGTCCTACTATTTTCCCAGTCTCTCTCAAGGCTGTGATTGGCCAAGTCATCCGCAAACTTCAAGCCTTCTAGTTTTTGCATTAATTTCCACTGGATTCCTTTTCCTGAGCCTGTCTAGGCTTCTTTTTTTTACCCAGTCTAACACAAGAAGGAACAGAAGCGGTGAAAGGAGGCATCATTGTTTGACTCCAGTTTTGACATGGAATTCATCTGTTAGTCTACCATTATGTACAAAGGTGAAGTTTTCGTAAAGATTTTGGATGTTTATTATTTTGTTTGGTAATCCATAATGCCTCATTATTGACCATTTGGTTTCTCTATTAATGCTATTAAAGGTCTTTTCAAAGTCCACAAATTTGGCATAGAGTGGAGATTGCCTTTCAATAGATCGCTCTATAATTATCCAGATTGTTGCTATTTGTTCAAAGCATAATCTTTCTCTTCTGAACCCAGCTTGTTCTTCTCTCAGGAGATCATCGCAGGCATCTTTTATTCTTTTGAGCATTGTTCTGCTAAAGACCTTGCTTGGTACTGATAGTAGGGTAATTCCTCGCCATTTCTCACATTGTGGCAGATCCCCATTCTTTGGAATTTTAATCAGTAAGTCCTTTTTCCATTCTGCAGGAGGGGTTTCAGTGGACCAAATTTAGTTGAAGATACTGTGGAGTTGGTTGATGTTTTCAGCTCCTCCTTCTTTTAGGACCTCGGGTGGTATGTTGTCTACACCTGCTGCTTTCCCTGTCTTCATTTGATTGATGGCCGTCCATATTTCTTCTTTGGATATCTCTTCCATATTTATGTCCAGTGTTTCTCCAGTGGTAAGATTGGCTGGGCTTAGATGGGTCGGTCTGTTTAGCACTTCCTGGAAATATTTTTTCAATCTTCTAAGCCGGTCATCTATGGAGGAAATGACTTTACCTTGTTTGTCTCGGACTTGTACATTGTAGTTAGATTTCTTGTCACTCAAAACTTTAGTAATTTTGTATAACTGTTTTAGATCTCCTTTTCGTGCTGCTTCTTCTGCTTGTTCGGCTAGCTTATTATAAAATTTTGGTTTGTAATTTCGAAACACATTTGTGACCTCTTTTGAAATTGTATGGTACTCTTGTTGAGTAAGTTGTTTATGTTTTCTTGTTTTGGCTTGATTTACTTTTTGTTTTGCATGTTTCTTATCTTCAATTCTTTGCCATGTCTCATCGCTGATCCAGTGTTTTTTTGTTTATCGGGGCAGTTTTTAGTATTTCATTGCAAGATCCTATAATAATTTTTTTGAAGTTATCCCAGGTTTTGTCTGTTTCCTTCATTATCATCATCTAGTTGCAGTGCAGCAAATCGATTTTTAATGGTTAGCTGTAGTTCGTTCCTTTCCTGTGGGTTTCGGAGCTTGCCTAGGTCAAATCTAATTTACCTGTCTGTTTTTGGCCTTTGGTTGGCTAGCTTTATTTTTAGCTTGATCACAACAAGGCGGTGGTCTGATCCAATGTCTGCACCTCTTTTTGTTCGTACATCCTGTAATTTGATCCACCAGGTGCGCATACAGTGATGTGGTCTATTTGATTCTCTGTTTTGTTGTCTGGTGAGACCCATGTTACTTTGTGACAATTTGTGTGGGGGAAGATGGTTCCTCCAATCACCAGATCATTGAATGTGCAGAAGTTTGCAAAAATCACTCCGTTTTACTTCATGTTGCCCAGTCCATGTAAGGCCATTACCTCCTGTCTCTGTATGTTGTCATTGCCAACTTTAGCATTCATATCGGTTATTACAACCAGTATGTCTCTTTTCGGTATTTTATCCATTACACTTTGAAGATGTTCATAGAAAGCAACTTTATCTTCCTCAGGTGCAAGGTTGGTTGGAGCATAGCAGATAATAATATGTACATTTTTTAGCCTGGACAGGAATTTGGCTGTGACTATTCTGTCTGAAATTTGCTCCTATTCAAGGAGGCTCTTAAATGTGTCTTTACTTTAATAGGAGTGCTACTCTATTTTCATGGTTGTCTTCTTCATTTTCTTTTCCAGAGAAGATCAGGATTTCACCTGATTGAAGTCTAGTTTCTCCAAATTTTTTCCACCGTACTTCATTTAGTCCCAGAATTTGTAGTTTGTACCTTACCATCTCTTTGGTGACTTGGGCGCATCTGCCTGGTTCTTGTAGTGTTCAGACATTCCATGTTCCCAAGTTGAGAAGTGCTTTATGGATGAGGTGATTTTTTTTCTTTTTCATCGGTTTGAGTAGGGTGGTTGGCCTTATGGGATTCTGTTGACTTTACCCATAAGGCTTCATTAATTTCCTTTGCGGAGCTCTACTCTCGCCTCTGACTGTGTTACGTGTGTTTGCTTTGTTTTCAGTTTCAGTAACAGTATTCCTTTTACATGGCTGGGTTTTTGCGCCTTCGCAAAACCATCTGTGAGGGTTCCCTTTCGGCTCTCTGGATAACTGCCTTATTTTTAGGCTCGCAAATCTTCACAGTCTGTCACCTAGAACAAATTCTTAGCGTGATCTGTGATCTTCTGGAAGAGAGAGAAAGACTGGTGGTTTGGTTGTGGTATATAAGGCCACTGAGACCAAGCTATGATGACATCTGTCCTAAATTTCACAAGTTTTCCATTTGATAAACGTATGTTCTATGGGTCTTGTCCTGGTTGGTCAAACCCTAACTTAACAATATTTGGCAGCCATGTGGTGCGTGATCGCACAATTAAAAATAGGTGCCAAGTAAAGGTCTCATTGACATAGTTTGCTCCAATTACCTTTCGGTGACCTCTGCATTATCCAATTTTCAAACTTTGTCCGACCCAAGGTTAGCTTAGCGTCTCCTATGACGTTGGTTGGGTCTAACCACTACCCCAAAGGGCTCTAATATTTCTTTCCATTCTCAAATCTATATTGAGGGACACACCACTCCCCATCTTACACTTGTGAAAATACCCTGCCTTGGCACACATACTAGTTACAGGTTGAATAATCAAATCATGATTCTACTACAAATCTAATATTGGTATACACATTCTACAAACTACTTCAAAATTACATGGTCATAATACATCATATACTTTCCGTATCCTAACCTTACAAATATAATTATTAGTAAATGTATAACATATAAACAGGGTATTAGTTAGAATTGAATAATTGAATTAGACCACATGTGGTCTACACCATTGTATGTAAGCGCTGTTCTTTGAAGTACATGGGTGAGACGGGGAGGTTACTCTCTTGCCGTATCGCAGAGCATGTACGTGCGATAACACAAGACAGTGTCCTGTCTCCCGCCACTTCAATGGACGTGACCACATGGGCGTCGATGACATGTCTGTCACCGCCATGGTTTCTTGTACAAACACACCCGGCAGGGTCAGTCTTGAAAATAGACTGATCCAAGAGTATGGGACCCTAACACCACATGGGGTGAATGTGGTGTTTAGACTGAGAACCTGATTGATTGGCTACACCCACCCTCTCCTTTCCTATATAAGCTTTTACTATTCTCTCCTTACTATATCTCTACTCGACTAATTGGATTTCACCGCAGCTAATTTTTTTTTATTCTTTCGTTATATTCGTTTTATTTGTTTACTATTTGTTCGTTGAGGCAAGCTCTTTGCCGAAACGTTCTCTGTTGTGTTACGTCCTGTCAGGCTAATTAATACCCTGTTTATATGTTATACATTTACTAATTTAAGGCCTGGTTGCAGTCTCACCCCCACTATTTGAAATATAATTATCAATCTTATCAATGACAATCCAACATTTTCAAACGAAATCATTAAATATTAATGGAAAAATCATCTGTATCAAATACATATATGCAAGCAAGTTTAGAAAAATACATCATCATATGCAGGCAGCATTACAACATTAGTAACTCTACATTTCACATCAAGACTTTATTTATAATTATTATACAAATTCGTAACACCATGCATTTATCTGTAACGAGAAAATAGAACAGATCCTATTATCATCATTTTCATTTTCAAAGTTAGAAAGCATTGCAAACATTTTAAAATATCATGTAGCTAATAGTTATCATTCAATAAGTATGCATCATAAGGTATATTACATATTAAAATTTTAAAATGGCAATATTAATATAATAAGAATCAGCATTATTCCGTCTCGCAAGACGATGGGGCATCACCGTTTGTCTGGGTCGCATTTCTTCGTGTGGCTGTGCAGTCCTATCCTTTAGTGAAAGTCGTAACCATAGCTTTTGCATTCGAGTTCTGTGCATCCCAATGTTTTGTCTTTTCTCCTAGCCCTTCTGTCTGTTGCCTCCTCCATCCTTCGTTCCTCGGCTACAATGACGCTCTCTTTTACAACTGTACGCCATGTAGATCGGTCTTCTGCCTTACACTCCCAGTCGCTTGTGAGTATTCTGGCTTCTTTCTTGTCCCTTTGGCAGACATCTTTAAATCGCAGACCTGTCTTCCTCTTTCCCAATGCCAGTTCTTTTATATAGGAGGTCCTTGGGGATGCGACCGTGGCTAGCTATCTTTTTTTGCAACACCTCATGTCAAGCTTAACCAACGCCTGCAAAGAATTTGGTCTCCAAATCAGCTTGAAAAAGACAAAATCATGGCCAAAGACACACATTCTCCTCCTACCATCAATACTGACAATGAAAACTTGGAGGTTGTGGACAGTTTCACCTACTTGGGATAAAAAGTCTCCAATACACTGTCCGTCGAGGATGAAATAAACAGTATCTTATCTTATCTTATCTATACAGACGCTCCTTCTATGCAGAAGATAGTTGCGTCCACAGACCATGACAGATGATCTGTTGACAAGTGATGCAGCTTTCACAGGCCACGGCTTTGTGGGTTCCACGCATTACCCAGCCGCCTAACTACATGTAGTGTTAGGTACCCATTCGGAGTGGGGTGATTCAGGGACGCCCTAGGCCCCGGGAACAAACCCTTGCCTTCACACGGATTCGAACCCGTGACCATCGGTACGACAGTCCAGTGCGCTGCCACTCGACCACCGCGTCCCCAGTAGAATTGGCAAACCGGCTGCCACAATGGTTAACTAAATAAATGGGTCTGGCAAAACACCAAGCTAACTAGAAAACCAAACTGTGTGTCTATCGAGCCTGCGTCATCAGTACGCTGCTATACGGGAGCGAGACATTGACCACTTATAAATCCTATGAGTGCAAGCTTAATAGCTTCAACTTGATGTGCCTGCGTCGCATCCTTGGCATTAAATGGCAGGACAAAGTGCCAAATAGTGAGGTCCTGATGTGAGACAATAACTAAAGTATATTATAAGAACATATATGATAAAACTATTATTAAGAAAACTGAAAACATGATATACTTACATGTAATTACTTTAATTGACTATTTTAAAACATAGCAGTAAATCTCTATATATATAAATCAAAGTATGTTGTGTGTGTGTGTGCATGTCCTTTATAGCTGACTAAACCATTCATCCGATCGTCATGAAATTTTTGGAGACTGTTAAGTACCTACTTGGGATGGTAACTGGCATCTTTTTTTTCTAAATTTAACACTCATGGGGCACCGGGGGCCCATAATGTCATTTTTTGCTTATATGAGCTATATAAAAATTAGTTTAAGCGCTAGCTTCTGTGTAAATTGTTGGATCTTAACCAAACTTTGTATATGACAACTTGATAGCCAATATTGAAATACAATAGGGCACTGAACTACAAATAGTCATTCCTTTAGGGCTGGGGGCCCAATAATTCACATTTCTTAAACGTTTAAGATTTTATTCACCATTCAGTCATTAACAATCTTGGCAAATAATGACACATTCAATAATGTATCCATTATTATACAAATTGAAATGAACAGTTGTTTTGAACTTTATATCTTAGACTGAATGGGCCCAAGGGCCCTTAATGTCTTTTTTTTTGTTGCTTATCTATATATATAAAAATCAAAGTATGTCTGTGTGTGTGTGCGTGTGCATGTCCTTTATAGCTGATTAACCTATTTATCCGATCGTCATGAAATTTTTGGTGAATGTTGAATACTCACCTGGGATGGTAAATGGCAACTTTTTTTTCTAAATTTAACACTCATGGGGCACCAGGGGGCCCATAATGTCATTTGTTGCTTATATGAGCTATATAAAAATTAGTTTAAACGCTAGCTACTGTGTAAATTGTTGGATCTTAACCAAACTTTGTATATAAAAACTTGATAGCCAATATTAAAATACAATAAGGCGCTGAACTCCTTTTAGATTTTATTCACCATTCAGTTATAAACAATATTACAAATAATGGCACATGTATCCATTATTATACAAATTGAAATGAACAGTTGTTTTGAACTTTATATTTTGCACTGAATGGGCCCTGAGGGCCCTTAATGTCTTTTTTGCTTATATAAGTTATATAAACATTAATTTGTGCGTTAGCTACTGAGTAAATGAATGGATCTTAACCAAAATTTGAATACAAAAACTTGGTAGCCCATATTAAAATACTATAGGGCACAGAACTTCAAATGTCCATTCCGTCGGGGCCGGGGGTCCCAATTATATTTTCTTCGTATATGTATAAGATATTTTTTCACATTTAATTGTTCACGATCTTGAGGAATTTATTTTTGAGGAAACTGAATTACAATGTAAAGTTTTTTGAAATGAACATCTTTCAACGAAAGGACCTATGAGCCCCTAAATGTCGTTTTTTTTTCTTATATTAGCTGTATAAAAATTAGTATTCGTGTAAAATTCTGAGAAAATTAATGTATATTGGCCCATTTTAGTATATAAAAACTCAAGGGTCTATATTATATTACAATAAGGCACTGAACTCCTAATTTTCATTCCCTCGGGCCTGGGGGGCCCAAACTGTCTTTTTTTAGTAAATGTTTAATATTTTATCGTCCATTCAATTTTTAACAATATTGAGAATTATAAATAAATGTATGTATTTTGAAATTTATTCAAATGAACATATGTTTCGCACTTTATTTCTTGCAATAATTGTGCCCTGGGGCCCATAATGTCAAGCTTTATAAAAATAATTTTATGCGTTAGCTACTGAGTAAATGATTGGATCTTAATTAAATTTTGTAAACAAAAACTTGGTAGCCCATATTAAAATACTTAAGGTTTCTGAACTTTTTATGTTAATTTCTTTCAGGCAGGGGGCCCCAAATGTCTTTTTCATATATGTTTAAGATATTTTTGCCATTCACTTTTAACGATCTTGATAAATATATCCCTGATCCCTGATGAAACTGAATGAAAATGAAAAGGTTTTTGAAATTGAAATCTCACACCGAATAGGCCCAGGCCCCCTTTATGTCGTTTTATTTCACTATATCTCTATATTTATAGATCAAAGTATGTCTGTGTGTGTGTGCATATCCTTTATAGCTGACTAAACCATTCACCCGATCGTCATGAACCTACTCGAGACTGTTTAGAATGCTCCCGGGATAATAACTGGCTACTTTTATTTCGAAATTTAACGATCATAGGGCTCCGAGAGCCCATAATGTCATGTTTTGATTAAATGAGCTATATAAAATTAGTTTAAGCTTTAGCTATTGTGTTAATTGATGGATCTTAACTAAACATCTATATATATAAAAACTTGACAGCCAATAATAAAATACCATAGGGCAATAAACTCCTAATGACCATTCCTCGTGCCTGGGGGCCTAAAATGCCATTTTTCTTCTACTTTTAAGAATTTAGTCACCCATTTATTTATTAACGATCTTGAAAAATAATGATAAATGCATCCATTATTATCCATATTGAAACGAACAGGTGTTTTGAACTTTATGTCTTGCACAGAATGGGCCCTGGGGCCCTAAGTGTCATTTTTTGCTTAAATGAGCTATATAAAATTTATTTTATGCGTTAGGTACTAAGTAAAAGATTGCATCTTAAACAAACTTTGTATTCAAAAACTTCGTATCCCATATTAAAAGAGTTAAGGGCACTGAACTTCTAATGTCAATTTCTTCGGGGCCGGGGCCCCAAATGTCTGTTTTCGTATATGTTTAACACATTTTTCCAATTCACATGATAACGATGAGAAATATCCATGATGAAACTAAATTAAAATGAACATGTTTTTGAAATTGACATCTTGCACCTGATAGGCCCGGGGCCCCTTAATGTTGTTTATTTTCCCTATATTGGCTATAATAAAAATTAGTTAAAGTTTTAGATAATGAGAAAAAATAAACTGTATTTTGACCAAACTTAGTATATAAAAACTTTAGAGCCTATATTACATTACTATAGGGAACTCCTAATGTCCATTCCCTTGGAGATGGGGGACCCAAATGTCTTTTTAACTGAACTTTAATAATTGTATTCCCTATTCAATTTTACACGATATTGAGAAATATAGCTTGAGTACAAACAGCAATAAAAATATAAACTTATCACTCATTTTGGGGCGGGCCCCTTAATATCGTTTCTACTTTTGTAAACTTTTAAATTATTTTTTTTTATCTTTCTAGGTATATAAAAATCAAAGTATGTCTGTGTGTGTGTGTGTGCATGTCCTTTATAGCTGACTAAACCATTCACCCTATCGTCATGAAACTTTTCGAGACTGTTAAGTATGCTCCAGGATGGTAACTGGCTACTATTTTTTTCAAAATTTAACACTCATGGGGCGCCGGGGGCCCATAATGTCATATTTTGCTAATACGAGCTATATAAAAATTAGTTTAAGCGTTATCTACTGAGTAAATGAATAGATCTTAACCAAACTTTGTATACAAAAACTTGTTAGCCCATATTATAATACTATAGGACAATTGACTCCTAATGGCCACTCCTTCGGGACTGGGGGCCCAAAATACCTTTTTTACTTAAACTTTTAAGATTTTATTCCTCAATTCAATTATTAAAAAACTTGACAAATAATAGTAAATGTATCCACTAATATCCATATTGAAATGAACAGGTTTCTGAACTACATATCTTGCCCTGAATGGGCCCCGGGGCCCTTTATTTCATTTGTTTGCTTATATGAGCTTTATAAATATTAGTTTATGCGTTAGCTACTTAGTAAATGAATAGATCTTCACCAAACTTTGTATACAAAAAACTTGGTAGCCCATATTAAAATGCTATAGGGCGCTGAACTTCTAATGTCAATATCTTCGGGGCCAGGGGCCCCAAATGTATTTTTTCGTACAACTGACAGGTTCAGTGGCACAGTGCAAGGTCTCAGGTTATCCACAGCCTTTTTGCTCAAAAAATGGGATTGCTTCACCACTACCAGTTCTCTGATCTACAGTACATTCCTGTAAGTTAACTGCGCACACAAGTTTGCTATTATAACACACTAGACGCCCCGCCACGTAGCATACGCCGCAGACTTGCTGATGGAGAGTGCAAAGAAAGTGGAGAAAGAACGGACACAAACTACAGCACGAAGAAATCAAAACAACGCGAATGAACGTCGGTTAATATATGGGTGGTGGGTAACAACAACCTCAGTGTGCATGTCTCTTCGTTTACTCGCTATTTTTTATTTACTTAGTGCTGCTCTTTGTGTCTGTACTCTCACCCCCCCCTCCCCCAACTGTTCATTGCACTGTTTATGATGAGGAAGTCTGCGGAGTACGCTAGACTTGGCAATAAAGGGGTAAAAGAACGGGTACAAACATACATTTTAAAAAATTTAAAAAACAACGTTTTCACCTGGGCTTGTTTTTAGAGTGAAACAGAACAATATTCAAAACAAGTGAAATTGCTGGAGTGTCTCTATTCGTCTAAGTGCATCCTTCTGGTGCACTCGGATTTCGATCTCTTCAACATGGGGAATTTCCCTCGTCCACAGTAAGTCCCTTTATAATCGTCCTTTTCGACTGCATTCAAATACAAACCACCATAGTTGTTTTCACGAATAAATCGAATCTGGCAAATATATTCAAATATGTATAGATTGTTATTTTCTTTTGTAACTTTACTTTATTCTATTTGTGTTTCATTTTAAACGAACAACAAAGCCCGTCCAAGGACGTACCGCCACCGTTCGGTGGCATGTTGTCTGGGAGTAACAGTAGTGATTAGCAGGAGTGACACATTTCAAGATGGGAACACACTACTGAATGATGACAAAAATACTGCACCAAAAGTAACTTGTTTTGAACCTCCGCGTCAATTTGTTCAATATGTAAATGAGATTTAATTTTGCTCCGCTTGTGATTGGCTGTAGAAGTCTGTAGGAGTTTAAGGGACTAACCGCTACCGAGGACCGGACAGACAACTGCCTTTTATTATTATAGATTAATTTTAATTTTATTTTTAGGGGTATACCGGATTTCGTCATCGGCTTCGGAAAATCCGGAATATGTTCATTTTTACAAATCCGGCTCTATCCGGATTTTACTTCATAAATCCGGCCTAATGCAGCTCCGGTCGGATTTTAGTAATTCGAATCCAGTACACCCCAAGTGTTGTTCATTTTCCCAGACTTTACATTAATTAAAGTAAATGTTCTTATAAAACCGCCTAGAATTCTATGATTAATTACACAATAAAAGATCTGTCAAAATTACCTTTGTCTCCAAACTGTTTTCGTTCTCATAGGTCGTAAATTGATTATCTTGTATGTGATACGGAGATTGAGCCAGTGGGTCCCAATGGACTTTCCCACCCTGTTTTAACACCTCACATACCTTGTAAATAAAATTACATGCTAAATAAGTAATAAGGCTTGCACGTTTTAAGATTTTGTTCTACATTTCGTAAAACTTTAAAGCACTTGAGATATTTTATCTTATCTTTTACAGACGCTCCTTTTATACAGAATAATATTGCGTCCTACGCTTATCTATGATTTGTGTCTAGTCCTGCATTCTAATTAGAGTTTTAAGTGTTGGTTTTCCTCGTTTATTCAGGAAACTCATTCCACGCCCGAATTCCGTATGGGGTTAACGAGTATTTTGATTTCTTAAAAATCTATTTGATATGTACTTTACTTTAAAATTTAAAATACAAAAGCACAAAATAAATTTTGTTAAAATTTAACCTTAAGATGTATATTTTCCTAAAAATTGAATCTATTTAATTTACACCATTAACTTATCCATCATTTACCTGATAGTAAAAAAGATATCCCTTGTTAATTTTCATCAAGGGACCATAGTCTACTCCAAGACTGACACCAATAGTCATGTCGCTGGCAGATTTAGTCGACAGTTGAACGCTATAGATGGCAAGACCTATGTTCAATTTATCGGCTGGCATTCCTGCTCTTACCCAGAATGCTGCAGTTTCTCTCTATTGGAATTTGTCAAGTAATATTAGCAAGTTTCAGGAAATAATATTGAAGAAAAGTAACTACATGTTTAGTTAAAAATGACAACAATAGCAACATAAAAATTCACACAAAAAACGGTCACAAGCTTAAAGTAAAAAGTGGGATCACCATAAAATCGATTATTGTCAGCTTTATTTTCAGGTACATCCCCATATATATCGTGCCTAAGCACGTCCGTCACAGGTTGCTCGCTATGTGGTGTAACTCCCGATAATAAATAAAATATTAAGTAAAATAATAAACATTTTGGTGTCGAGATTAACAGGGCGTGCTTCTTGCCATACATATATATAAGTATGCATGTGCTCGCGTTTGTATGTATCGGTATGTGTGTTTGTGTTTGTTGTGAGTGATTTTAATGTCTGCTATTGTTGCGCATCTAACAAGAGTACGATTGTGTTTTTAAAGGATTAATATTTGTTTGAAAACTACATATTGACAATAATTTCTTTATATATTTTCTTTTCGAGATTTATTTTATCAAACCTTTTGAACAATTTATTTCTTTTACTTTCTTTCTCCAAATGTCTATATTTATGTTCAACGTTAAACTTCCTAACGTTTTTTTAAACAAACCACAGTACTGTAGTCATTAGTGTAATCTTTTCACAATATTTATTTTATATTCATCATCATCATCATTGGCGCTACAGCCCATGTAGGGCCCTGGCCTTCTCCACCACATCCTTCCATTCAGACCGATCGATGCCTTTCCTTCTCCATGCCCGAACCCCCAACTGTTGTAGGTCTGTTTCCACATCATCGATCCACCTCAGCCTTGGGCGACCAGTGAGTCGTATCTCATGTTTGTGGACAGGCATGGGTCGTGATCCAGTATAATCAGTCCGAGTTTCATTTTGAGGTTTTGTTTTCGTAACAGTTTTTTAACGTGACAAGGTTGTTAGCCCTGCGCACAACCATCTAGGGGGGGGGGTTGCCCCTCACAGCTCATTGGGTAGCTGCCTTTGTTTGGGTTGGGTCCCTAGCCTTTCCTTATATCCTTAAATGGTGATGCTTAAATTTAAATGAAAGCCATATTTAGGCAGACCTACAGACGAACCCTTCTACCATTCATTGAACCCCCGTCATCAGGCACGGAGAGGATCATCACTCTAAGACTTAGAACTGCTGCGGGCCCAGGAATCATTCTTAGTGTGTATGCCCAAACTCTCTGTTCAACCCCGGAAGAGAAGGACCAGTTCTATGGAGCTTTAGACCAAGCAATAGCCAGCATCCATAAAGATGAGGCGATCTATTTCCTAGGAGATTTCAATGTTAGAGTGGGGAGCGAGCACGAAGCCCGGCCCACATGGCTTGGTCTCTTTGGAAGAAGAAAGATAAATGAGAATGGACAGAGGCTTCTGAACTGTGCTGCTCATGAAGCGTGTGTGTGACCAACACTTTCTTCAAGTGCAACGATATACACCAAGTATCTTTGGAGACACCGTCGATCGAGCCAATGGCACGAGTTGGACCTCATCATCACCGGGCATGCACATCTAGCTTGCGTCCTACTCACACGCAGCTATCAAAGCGCCGACTGCGACACGGATCACTCCCTACTGGCCAGCAAGGTACGAATAATGATGAAAAACTCGTACCACACCAAGAAAAAGGGGATGTTCCCGCATCAACACCTTCTGCATGAAAGACCCTGTGAAAATGCAGCTGTTCACTGACAAAGTGAAGGAGGGTCTCTCAAAGATATCTCCATACGTAACCATGGACTCCAAATGGACGCATCTCAGAGACACGATCTATACATAAGCATTAAATGCCTTGGGCAAAAAATCGCAAAAAACACGGACTCGTGTGATGACCATTGGGACGAGATAAAACCTGTCACTGAAGTAAAAAAGAAAGCTCTTATGGCCTACAAGGAAAAGCCTACACCCGACAAGCTGCATGCCTTAAAAAGAGCCAGGTCGCATGCCCAAAAAGTCGCACGTCAATGTGCCAATACCTACTGATGGCTTAATCTCTGCTCCAGCATACAGTCAGCTGCAGACATGGGAAATGCTAAAGCCATGTACGAAAATATAAAAAAAGCAATGGGCCCTTTGACGTCCAAAGTTGCCCGCCTAAAGTCCAAAAGTGGAGAAATTCTCCAAGACAAGGCAGCGCAGCTAAAACGATGGGTTGAGCATTATCTGAAACTGTATGCACCAGTTACCACAGTCTCCAGCACTGCTCAAGATGACATCCCCGATATGCCACTCATGGAAGAAGTTGATGTTGTGCCCACACAGGAAGAGCTGAGTAAAACAATTGACTGCCTAGCTTGTTGAAAAGCCCCTGGGAATGATGGCATACCACCAGAAGCTCTAAAGAGCTGCAAGACAACTTTACTCAAAACTTTGCTTGAGATTCTGTCCCTCTGCTGGGAACAGGGCTACATTCCTTAAGACCTAAAGTGTGCAAATATAGTGACACTATATAAGAACTAGGGTGATAGAAGTAACTGCAATAACTATCGCGTCATCTCATTCCTTAGTATTGTAGGAAAGGCCTTTGCCCGTGTCACACTAACAAGTTTACAGACTTTAGCCTCCCGTGTCTATCCAGCATCTCAGTGCGGTTTCGGGGCTGGTCGGTCTAACATAGACATGGTGTTCTCCATACTGCAGCAGGAAACATGCAGAGAGCAGCAGATGCCACTTAACATTGCTTTTGTGGACCTTACGAAAGCCTTTGATTTGGTCAGTCACTACGGGCTATTCCAAATCCTTGAAAATATCGGTTGTCCCCCACACCTACTCGCCATCATGAGATAGTTCCATGAAAATGTGCAGGGCACAGTGCAGTTCGATGAGTTAAGTCAGAAGCCTTTCCAGTTAGCAGCGGAGTTAAACAAAGTTGTATACTCGCACCAACACTATTCGCAATACTCTTCTCTGTACTGCTTCGATACCCATTCAATGATAGCAGTGATGGAATCTGGTTACACACCAGAGCTGATGGAGGACTATTCAACACTGCCCGCCTCCGAGCCAAGACAAAAGCGTCAGATGTCTTGATTCGTGAGTTAATCTTTGCGGATGATGTGGCACTACTAGCACACACAGAAACTGGTTTGCAACAACTCGTGTCAAGCTTCTCCAACGCCTGCAAAGAATTTGGTCTTCAAATCAGCTTGAAAAAGACAAACATGGCCCAAGACACACGACGTCCTCCTACATCAACATCGACAATGAAAACTTGGAGGTTGTGGACAGCTTCAACTACTTGGGGTCCAAGGTCTCCAATATACTGTCCTCTGAGGACGAAATAAACAGTGGAATTGGCAAGGCAGCTGCCACGATGGCTAAATTAAACAAATGGGTCTGGCAAAACACCCAGCTGTGTGTCTATCGAGCCTGCGTCATCAGTGCGATGCTATACGGGAGCGAGACATGGACCACTTATACATCCCAAGAGCGCAAGCTTTATAGCTTCAACTTGAGATGCCTGCGTTGGATCCTTGGCATTAAATGGCAAGAAAATGTACCTAATAGTGAGGTCCTAATGCGTGCCAATACCCAAAGCATGTTCTCAATCCTTAGTAAAAGACGCCTGAGATGGCTGGACATGTAAAAAGAATTAGCCCTGCTCACATCCCCAACTACCTTCTATATGGAGAACTGACATCGGGAAAGAGCAAGACAGGTCGCCAATGTCTGCGATTTAAAGATGTCTGCCAGAGGGACTTGAAAGCAGTAAGAATACGCACAAGTGACTGGGAGGGTAAGGCAGAAGACCGATCTAAGTGGCGTACAGTTGTAAAAGAGGGTGAAATTGTAGCCGAGGAGCGAAGGATGGAGGAGGCAACAGACAGAAGAGCTAGTAGAAGGCCAAAACATTTGGAAGGACAGAACTAGTGAGTAAAAGCTGTGGTAAAGACTGTCACTCAAGAATAGGGCTGCACAGCCACTCGAGGAAATGCAACCCAACCCAATGGTGATGCACAATCGTCTTGTGAGACGGAAGGATGCCGATTAAATATATTTAAATACTTCATGTATTTGGCATTTTAAAAGTTATTTTTAAATAATCAAATACTAATAATTTATTATATGCCTTATCGCGGTGATCTATGTGGTAGCTGGACTGCCGAACCGAGGCAAAAAGTCGAGTCACTGGTTCGAGCCTCGGTACTGGCTAGGCATTGTGCTAGCAACACAATCCCTTGCTCGTTAGTGGTGGCTCAATGAAATTTGTGAACGCTAATTCACTTTCTCCATAGGCCGTCATGGTCTCAAAAGGGGGTTATTATTATTATATGGAATGGTGGCCCCTTAAACTGCCCCAAAGGAAAAAATTTATTGAAAAGAAATGATATGGGCTTTTAAATAAGAAAATCGATGATGTATCGGAGTTACATGCATGGCATGGGCGTAAGAATGAGGCTAATGAGAAAACAGCTATTTTTGTATAGAGGGGCAACTTTGTGACCATTTCAACGGTACTTTTTATTTTTAAGGGCTAGGGACGGGATCAATAATATCGCCCAACACTGGGTGGCATTAAGACTATAGCTTAGCGATTGTTAATATTTTTTTGCATAACCTATTTAAACTTGCAGGGTAAATTTTAAGCCAAAACCTTGCGATTCAACTTGTGTCTATAAATCCAATAAAAACCTACTTCCCCTTTCCACTAGAAATCAATATTCACATAAATATTATCTTGCTAAATAAAAATAAATCCTTTTTTGTACTAAACTGAGGTCAAACATAACTTGAAATAGAATGTTTGTTTTTGAGAGCTTTTTCCTTGAGCCTTGAACCAAGGGAATCATATGAAAAACTATTTAAGGGCAGACAAAAGATAAAGCTTACATTATTTTAAAAATATTTGGGATATTTCTAGAACAATGCAGTGGCATGACACGCACTTCGGGTAGTTACTGAAGAGATTTCTAAGGTGTAAACATACTTAGTATTGTAGTCTGCATTTCTGTATGTAGATGTCCCTCATTTTGTCTGCACGCGTGTGTGAGTGTGCGTGCGCATTTTTTGTGTGTTTTTAAAGGTAGAAATTTAAAATAAATAAGTACTAAGAATGAATTACACGCGATAATTAACTAGCAGAAAGGTGCAACCAGTTCAATAAGAAGTAGATCGCCTCTCTCTAGGTGGTTAAGGATAATTATTTTTTTTTAACCTGAGTTCAGACTATACCGCCTTACAGCACCGAGGCAATACAAAATAACAATAAGAAAAAACTGGTACACAGTTTCACTTAATTTCATGAAAATAAATGTATCAATAGAAAAAGGTTGCGGTTAACTGCATTACTTTTATGTAGAAAGTTGTTAGTCGGCCAAACGTTTGTCGCGGTTAATTGGGACAGAAGAGCTCCGCGTTAGGTGAAAATCTGCATAGTAGGAACACCAACTGATAAGCAATATAAAATTGGTACATAAGATTAAGTTACTGTGTAGCGAAGTACACGTATTTGTATATGATGTGACGATTGTGATAAATATGCAATGCAGTAAAAATGATGACGATGAAGGTGATGATGACATTGACTGTGTGGCCTATGACTGTATTTTGAGTCTGTCTCCTAAGACGGCGGTGCCATTTCCTGGGGCCACTTTTCCAATACTACTACTATGTTTAAAAACCCGCGAGGCAGTGAATCCGTGAATGTGTGCCGTGAAGTAGCGAGAGTTTATTGTATAACCTTTGTTCTTTGAATTTGTATAAAAATTGATCACATATAAAAACTTTTTTTTTAGATCTTTCTTTGTGTCTCTAAATTTATTAGTAAAACAAATGCTTCACAATGATGGCCTGATTGTTATATTAAAAGATAAGCTTGCCATATTGTATTCGTCACTTGAGTCCAGTGGAGATAAATGTCCAATCGGTCTCCCCAAAAAGCCGTGGTAGAGGGTGGTGCCCAGGTTGACCATGTCCACGTATCTGTTTTATGTAGGAATTAAAAGAAAGCCTTGAATGGGAACAAAGGTTTTTTGTCTTAGTGCAACAATCTGCGTGGGTTCTAACAGAACTTTCAGTTGGCTTGGTACACTTGGCGGCGCCCATCTCCTCTCCAAGTCATCGTTGGATTTTTTAGTGTTAGTCATTCATCAGTATTTTTATTGTGGCTTAAAGCCGGCTAGATCCCACGTTCTCAAATCTTTGTGAAGCGCGTTGGGCGAGCGCACTATTGACTTCCATATATCCAAATTTCACATTTTATATATATTTTTTAAGATTGTATCTGTCAAACAGTAACACTTTATATTTCAAGTCTTGACACTTTTTTACAGTAACCATATATAGATAAATTCATAACAATGCCTTTAAGTAGCCATTAATATGTTCAGTTATTGAATCTGTCACACATTTACCATTAGGTCTGTCAACTGATTGCCGCGAACCCGGGTACCTGTTGCCGCGCAATTACACGGGTAGTAAAATTGCGCCCAGGTACACGTGAAAATGTTACTGCAATGTCTAAACAAACGGTGGTCGAACTTCGACTCTTCTGTGTTTACATTTTTGCTCGCGAATAATATATCAAATTAAAACTTTTCGTTTGAAATATTTACTTTGAAATAAGTTTAACATAAAAACGTTTAAAAAGAAATAACTGTCAAACGGAAATAAAACACGGTCCCAACAAACTACACTGTATTTTATACATTTTTTCTAGGAACATGAAGCAAAAATCATTTAAAATAAAAAGGATTTGGTTCTTTGAATTGTTCAAATAAGGAAAATACAACACAACACCGATAACTAGGAAGGGCAGGAAATGACAGAAATGACCTTGACTTTGGCTTTAAAACACGCCGCACATCATTGTTACCGATTGAGACGAGCCAATGTTGTTTATTTAATCCCCCTCCTCCCCACACACTCACTCCTTTCTCCACTCCTATTCCCACCATAATTTAACAAATGACACTAGCTATATTTTTTTTATGTTTGAATCATTGAATTCTTTTCACTATACAGTAAAAGGCCGATGATCCGGCATCCAACAGTCCGGAATGCCCGATAGTCCGGCATCGCTCCGGAAAATTGTAAAAAATTTGGTTTTCTCCAAAAGTGTGTCTTTAAAGCAAATAAAAACGCTTGAGAGCTATTCGTAAGTTTTCGGGGTAGTTCGGGGATGCGCTCGGTATTGTTAGGAAACAATTAGCGGCAGGCTAGTCTCAGCTGTCACCTCAAATACAGGTGCAGTGCAGCATAGATAATCAATCACGAAGCGTCTCACCATTTTTTTGTGCGTTGTTGTTTTGTGTCCATTCACATCGCAGTAAACTGTGTCTCAGTACTCTACTGTAATACAGTACATATTTAGTGACGTACGTAGCTTTTGAAACTGTTTATAAACAAAGTGAGTTTCGTTCTAACTGTACAGTGACCATGTTTTCAAAACCTAAGCCTTCGAGTTCAAAAGGAGAGAAACGAAAACACGTAACACTGACTCTCAATCAGAAATAAACTTTGTTGTATTTGCATACTGTATTTGTAGTTTAATTATTAACCTAATTGTTCTTATAATTACGATTTATGTATGTATGTAGTAAAAAAAAACAAAGTACATTTGTTTTACGGCAAAGCCTACACTAACAACAAGGGGCACCGCCCGATAGACCGGAATTTCCGATAGTCCGGCACAGAGCCGGTCCTGAACGTGCCGGATTATCGGAATGTTACTGTGGTAACAAAAAAATATCCTGGGGGATGGGTCCATTCAGTATGGGCAAGTCCCGGAAAGTTCGGTTAATCACAATACTTTTATTGTACTAGAACTAGAAATAACCCGCCATGTTATCATACGATTACCCCCTTTTATCTTTTAAAATACTTTGTTTAGTGCCCCAAGTCACACACACACACACACACACACACACACACACACACAATCATTTCGGCACCAGCCCTGATAACTATAAGGCTAATAGTGGCCATGATAGCAAACATTTTGTGGCATGTCGAACGGGTGATCTGGGTACCCTTTCAAAATGTGGACGGGAACCTGAGCAGCTTTTTTCAACAATATTGACAGTCCTAGTAACCATTGATATCATAAATTGTTGACTATATCACAAAGTTACAATGTATAGCCCAATTAATGACTTTTTCATACGGTTATCATTATATACCTTGCAAATGTCGGTATATCTATCCCGTCATTAATTGCATACACATATTTTGGTCCAAGCACTGTCAAGATTAATTTCTTGTTTTTGCCTTCCAAAGTTTCTTTATCAAAAGCTTCGGCTAATTCCTATGTGATCAGAAGATGAAGTAAAATTGACAAAATATGTTTAACATTTTCTTCTTCCAGTGACAACACTTTTTTTTTGGTGAAATTGCATGGGAGTACTGTGTATTACTTAAGTCTTTGTGGTTTTTTGTTTTGAAATTGGTTATCCTAAAATTCTATTTGTATTTGGTGTTTTACTTTTGTTTATATATGGCTGTCTTGAAATTCTATTTCATCTTAAATGTTTTAAAATTTTTAATATAAGTCTGTTTTGTTTCTGTGTTTACATGTGTGTTTACATGTGTGTTTATATGTGTGTTTATATGTGTGTTTATATGTGTGTTTATATGTGTGTTTATATGTGTGTTTATATGTGTGTTTATATGTGTGTTTATATGTGTGTTTATATGTGTGTTTATATGTGTGTTTATATGTGTGTTTATATGTGTGTTTATATGTGTGTTTATATGTGTGTTTATATGTGTGTTTATATGTGTGTTTATATGTGTGTTTATATGTGTGTTTATATGTGTGTTTATATGTGTGTTTACATGTGTGTTTATATGTGTGTTTATATGTGTGTTTATAAGTGTGTTTATAAGTGTGTCTGTGGGTTTGCATTATGTTTTAACGTTTCAAGGATTGTATTTTTCATATAAGATTATTTGAAAGTTTTCTTTCATCTTTATAATGTGTGTTAGCGGTTAGTTCTGGCGCTCGTTGTAAGCGTGTGTGATTTGTTTATTTCAAGTGTGTGTTGTTTATATTTTGTGTGAGTTATGTTTATTTGAGTTTTGTTTATTTAGTTGAGCTGTTTATGTTTAGTGAGAGTTGTTTATGTTTTGTGTGAGTGGTCACTGTTTTGTGTAAGTTGTTCAAGTTTTCGTTAAAGTAAGTTTGTGTTAATAAGATTTGTTATGTAAATAGCTTAAGTTTTGTGTTGGCTTGTCCGTAAGTGTAAATATACCTGATGGATGTTTTGTATGGTCTATTTCATACTTACATGAAGGACTGATATGCAGTGGCGTAGCTAGGAATTTGTAGGGATTTGGGGGCCCGGGAGGCTTTGCCTCTGTGGGCGGCCCTGCATACATGGCGGACGCGTAAAAATTTAAGGTAAAAAATGTTCGGACACTCCTTTTGCGGCCCACCTCTAGTGGGGGTCCTGGGGTCTTTCAAATTTGGATTCCCTTCCCCTAGATACGCCACTGCTGGCATGTTCGAATGTTGTTGAGCTTCTCGTATGTGTATTGTTGAGCTTCTCGTATGTGTATTGTTGAGCTTTTAGTATGTGTATTGTTGAGCTTCTCGTATGTGTATTGATCCAGCTTAAAATCATATTTAATATATAATACATCACGAGACGCATACATTAGCTTTTATATTAAAATATTAACATGGGGCCGTCCATAAAGTACGTCACGCTATTTTTGACCATCCCCCCTCCCCCTCCCCCAGGGCCGTCTTAATGCATAGGCCCGTTGGGCATTTGCCCGGGGGCCCACGAGCATAGGTGCCCCATGGGAATATGTTTATTTATATATATTATGTATATTTATTTATTATTCCTGTGGGGAAGGGGCCCAACACTATTACTTTGCCCGGGGGCCCAAACTGGTGTAAAGACGGTTCTGCCTCCCCCCTGTCACAAAATGTCACAAATCTTGGAACAAAGTATGTCACACTTTCAAATGAAAATTTTGTTTTTTATTAACAAAATAATTAAAATTTAATATAAAACAGCGTGACGTCACACATGGCTCTTCCCCCCTCCCCCTGTTACAAACTGTCACACTTTCTTACAACCTCTCCCCCTCTCTGGAGCGTGACGTACTTTATGGACGGCCCCCATTAACATTTCATTCATTAATCTATAGAAATATAAGTAATTTTCAAAAGTATATTTGGTGTAAATTTATAGATTTTAAAACATGGAACAAACCTTAACCAAGTCCGCATATCTTTGTTTATCAGAAGGGACACCACCAAACAATGTTGGAAGATACCAATTTATATCCACACCATCAAATCCACGTTCACGTAAAAATGGGATCAGGAAACTGATGAAATCCTGGCGTCCGGCTTCAGTGGCCACCATCTTGGAATATTTAATAGAGTGTTTACTTTTGTCTCCCACCGAGACTAACACTTTCAGGTTCCTTCCATTTTTTTTCAACTTTCTGAACTTTTCATACCTGTCATTTGATTTTAATAACAAATTCAAAGTATTTTATGTTATTTAAATGAAATAAATTTCTGAACTTTTAACTCAAGTCATCTGACTGAATGAATAGTTATCCTATCTGAAACAAATTGAAAACATTATATATAATATATATATATATATATATATATATATATATATATATATATATATATCAGAAATAATTATTACTCTTCGTTATACAAAGATGCATTTGATACACTGGGAAAGAATTATGTGCAGATTATCTTACATTATAAACATTCTGTTCATTACAACATCGCAAGTTGTGCAAACCTGTGAATGTTATTAAAAAAACTACGCCTTAAATTACCACATTAGCTAATGTACTATAATTTAAACTTACACGCCGTCAGGTCATAGGTCATCAACCCAATATCTAGACTTACACGCCATCAGGTCCTAGGTCATCAGCCCAATATCTAGACTTACATGCCATCAGGTCCTAGGTCATCAACCCAATATCTAGACTTACACGCCATCAGGTCCTAGGTCATCAACCCAATATCTAGACTTACACGCCATCAGGTCCTAAGTCATCAACCCAATATCTAGACTTACACGCCATCAGGTCCTAAGTCATCAACCCAATATCTAGACTTACACGCCATCAGGTCCTAGGTCATCAACCCAATATCTAGACTTACACGCCAGCAGGTCCTAGGTCATCAATCCAATATCTAGACTTACACGCTATCAGGTCCTAGGTCATCAACTCAATATCTAGACTTACACGCCATCAGGTCCTAGGTCATCAACCCAATATCTAGACTTACACGCCATCAGGTCCTAGGTCATCAGCCCAATGAGTCTTTAGTTTGTTGCCTTCAAGAAGCACGTAACGCAGTATAATGTGGGTACACAATTTTGGGTCAAAGTCGTCTACAGAAAATTCAGGATCATCCAACTTCATAGTGCACACAATCCTCCTGCAAGCCGGAAGACCTGAATCGAAACATACTGTATGTTATCATTACATTTTGTAAGTATTATTTTAGTAGTACCGTATATACTCGTTCTATAGCCAGTTCGTTCGTAAGCCGACCTCCCTGATTTTGGAAGAGAAAAGTATTAAAGGTGTTTAACCAGCTCGCAAGCCGACACACACACACAAATAGGACGACTTAAACAAAATGGTACACATTTTTCTTTAAACTACAACTTAAGTCGGTCATTTTGATTGTGTATTTTGTACTGCCTACCATTTGTCTTTGTGCTCTTTGTTATGCAAAAGTTACCGGTATTTAAAAAAAAATATATAAAAATTCTTAGGTAAACAGTGGCGACAGCGCTTACCTTAAAATCCGTTGTTGAAAACAAAATTTTTAAAACAATTTATTAAAACATACACAAATATAAATCAAATGATTAAATAAGGTAAGTGCAGATGTTTAATAATATATTATAGCTTCTGGTAGAGCAGTCGAATCTTGTACTTGTAGAATGTAGAAGAGGACCTTGACGATCTACAATAACAACAACGATATTCAATATCCATGCAGAAAATACCTAGGACCCGCTCATAAGCAATTTTCCCCATAGAAATTATCCAAAAACAGGTTGGCTTTCGAACGAGTATATACGGTATTTATTTTCTGGACTGAAATATGCGTCATCTTACCATACCCACCAAAACAAAAGATTTTCATTCACTTAGTATGGACAGCTCAAGACCATCCCGACAGCACGTCACATGGCAACCAGAGTCTAAAATGAGACCAGAATGACCGAGAGAAACTTTACTATGAACAATCTGTCAAGAAGCAGACTTCTGGTTATTTTAAAATCCTACTTTCTAATTGAGCTGAATTTTTTAAAAACGTAAAAACGTTATAATTCGCAGCGCAAGACCATCCAAAAATACAAAATTGCAGTTGTGTCGTAAAACATGTTTAAAATAATGCGCACCGATCAGGAATATTTTTATAAAAAGTGTTGTCAATAAAATACGCACCTTATTGCGCAACAGAAAGGTTGTTCAATATAATACGCACCGCGACACTCAATCTCAAAAAAATTACATGATACATAGAAATAAATAAAATAATTTAAAAATTCAATGATTTAATTACAGTACATGCAATAGATCTAAAAAATTTTATACATCGTTTTTATCATCGGCACGAAGCAGCCTGCAAAATTTCAGTTCGCTAGCTTACGAGGAAGTGGGTTAAAATCGATCCAAAGTTTTGGCGACAATCAAGCAAGCAAGGGTTCAAACAGACACCACGAGTTAATATAAAGGATGTTTAAAAAAATTTGTAAAATGACACAACTTGTAAACACAAAAATACGTCCTGTCAGTCTCTTGGGTGTCACAGTTTTTACAGTTAACGTAAGATCTCATTGGTGTTATAGCTGTCAAAGTTAACTTCCTCTCTCATTGGTGTTAAAGCCTTCAATGATGAAACTATATTTCAAGGTGTCATATCCTTAATAGATAACACCGTATATTTTTGATGTCATAGATTTTCTGTCAAAGTTAAATACTCACTGGTGTCAAAAATGTGAGATTAAGTTTGGACCAGGTGTCCAAAAAAAACAATGTTAAAATTTTAAAGAAAATCTGTTTGTGTTTAAAATGGCAAGTGTTTATTACTAATGCAAACTCAACGAATCTATTCTATAAACAGAGGTGGATTAAGATTGCATGGGGCCCCTCGCTGCAATTCAATCTAGGGCCCGGTCCAGCCAATTTATTATACAATCGAATACGTTTGGGGGTCCTTAAATTAGCCTTAAATCATTGGGGGCCCCGGCTTTAGCCCAATTGGCCCTCTTTTATCCTCCCCTGCCTGTACACATACAGAGAACGCATTAAAAAAATCAACTTTGGGTACATTTAATTTTGATAACTTGTTTTAAAAACCCATGTAATATTGCTAGACTGTTAAGAAACTGGAAGAAATGAGTTTGGGGGGAGAGGAAGGAGGTTGAAGAGTTTCTAAACTTTGCTTTAAAAAAATAGTTTGTAAAATTACAAGCATTAACGGCATAAACCTTCAAAATGTTCCCCAGGAATTGTCTGCCCACAATACGAGTTACCTTTCTGTGCCCATGTGTTCAACATCAAACTGGCGATAAGTGTGAGAAACTTTGAATTCAACATTTCAACACAATAGTTAACACAATAGTTAACACAATAGTTAACACAATACTTAACACGGTATTAACATAAAATTTAATACAAAAGTTAACACACTTAAGTCTAAAGCGCTTTAAGAGCAGCGAATTGGCACGTTTTACAACAATTTTAAAGGATCTCACTAAATGTTAAACAAAGTGTAATATCAATATTTAATTAAATAAATTTCAAAACATAATTTTAGAAAATGGCGAGCATTATAAATGATTGATCCTGACAAGGGAATTAACTTCTCGCACTGAAGGTCCAATGACACGCCTACTTTGTCATATTTTATTGAAATTTAATAAACTATAAATCTTGAAGAAGCATTTTCTCATTTTCAATGGTTCTCACCATTGTCTATTTATGGCTCAATAGGAACATGAAAGCGTGTGGTGCAGGGCCCTGAAGGTCGTTGGACACTAGGTGGCTTGACCTAAGATTTGAGAATTTGAGGAGCCGAACAATAACTATATTAGTTTAAAGAAATTAATATATTTTATGTTATTTAGTTTACTCAAATAAAAGACTAAGCCATCATAGACTGACTCCTTCATCATAGATTGATTCACACATCAAAGGATTCACACGTTACAGACTGACTCACTCATCACAACTGACTCACACATCACACACTGACTCACTCACTACAGACTGACTCACCAATCACAGACTGGCTCACTCATCACAGACTGACTCACTCATCACAACTGACTCACACGGCACACTCTGACTCACTCACTACAGACTGACTCACCAATCACAGACAAGCTCACTCATCAGAGACTGACTCACTCATCACACACTGAGTCACTTATCACAGACTGACTCACACATCACACACTTACTCACTCATCACAGACCGGCTCACTCATCAAGCAATGACTCACTCATCACAGACTGACTCACTCATCACAGACTGACTCACTCAACACAGACTGACTCACTCATCACAGACTGACTCACTCATCACACACTGACTCACTCATCACAGACTGACTCACTCATCACAAACTGACTCACTAATCAAAGACTGACTCACTCATCACACACTGACTCACTCATCACAGACTGACTCACTCATCACAGACTGACTCACTCATCAAAGACTGACTCACTCATCACACACTGACTCACTCATCACAGACTGACTCACTCATCACAGACTGACTCACTCATCAAAGACTGACTCACTCATCACACACTAACGCACTCATCACACACTGACTCACTCATCAAAGACTGACTCACTCATCACAGACTGACTCACTCATCAAAGACTGACTCACGCATCAAAGACTGACTCACTCATCAAAGACTGACTCACTCATCAAAGACTGACTCACTCATCAAAGACTGACTCACTCATCACACACTGACTCACTCATCACAGACTGACTCACTCATCAAAGACTGACTCACTCATCACAGACTGACTCACTCATCACAGACTGACTCACTCATCACAGACTGACTCACTCATCACAGACTGACTCACTCCACACAGACTGACTCACTCTTCAAGCAATGACTCACTCATCACACACTGACTCACTCATCACACACTGACTCACTCATCACAGTCTGACTCACTCATCACACACTGACTCACTAATCAAAGACTGACTCACTCATCACACACTGACTCACTCATCACAGACTGACTCACTCATCACAGACTGACTCACTCATCAAAGACTGACTCACTCATTACAGACTGACTCACTCATCACAGACTGACTCACTCATCACAGACTGACTCACTCATCAAAGACTGACTCACTCATCACACACTGACGCACTCATCACACACTGACTCACTCATCAAAGACTGACTCACTCATCACAGACTGACTCACTCATCAAAGACTGACTCACTCATCAAAGACTGACTCACTCATCAAAGACTGACTCACTCATCAAAGACTGACTCACTCATCAAAGACTGACTCACTCATCACACACTGACTCACTCATCACACACTGACTCACTCATCAAAGACTGACTCACTCATCACAGACTGACTCACACATCACACACTTACTCACTCATCACAGACCGGCTCACTCATCAAGCAATGACTCACTCATCACAGACTGACTCACTCATCACACACTGACTCACTCATCACACACTGACTCACTCATCAAAGACTGACTCACTCATCACAGACTGACTCACTCATCAGAGACTGACTCACTCATCAAAGAGTGACTCACTCATCACAGACTGACTCACTCATCAAAGACTGACTCACTCATCACAGACCGACTCACTCATCAAAGACTGGCTCACTCATCAGAGACTGACTCACTCATCACAGACTGACTCACTCATCACAGACTGGCTCACTCATCAAAGACTGACTCACTCATCACAGACTGACTCACTCATCAAAGACTGACTCACTCATCACAGACTGACTCACTCATCACAGACTGACTCACTCATCAAAGACTGACTCACTCATCACACACTAACGCACTCATCACACACTGACTCACTCATCAAAGACTGACTCACTCATCACAGACTGACTCACTCATCAAAGACTGACTCACGCATCAAAGACTGACTCACTCATCAAAGACTGACTCACTCATCAAAGACTGACTCACTCATCAAAGACTGACTCACTCATCACACACTGACTCACTCATCACAGACTGACTCACTCATCAAAGACTGACTCACTCATCACAGACTGACTCACTCATCACAGACTGACTCACTCATCACAGACTGACTCACTCATCACAGACTGACTCACTCCACACAGACTGACTCACTCTTCAAGCAATGACTCACTCATCACACACTGACTCACTCATCACACACTGACTCACTCATCACAGTCTGACTCACTCATCACACACTGACTCACTAATCAAAGACTGACTCACTCATCACACACTGACTCACTCATCACAGACTGACTCACTCATCACAGACTGACTCACTCATCAAAGACTGACTCACTCATCACAGACTGACTCACTCATCACAGACTGACTCACTCATCACAGACTGACTCACTCATCAAAGACTGACTCACTCATCACACACTGACGCACTCATCACACACTGACTCACTCATCAAAGACTGACTCACTCATCACAGACTGACTCACTCATCAAAGACTGACTCACTCATCAAAGACTGACTCACTCATCAAAGACTGACTCACTCATCAAAGACTGACTCACTCATCAAAGACTGACTCACTCATCACACACTGACTCACTCATCACACACTGACTCACTCATCAAAGACTGACTCACTCATCACAGACTGACTCACTCATCAGAGACTGACTCACTCATCAAAGAGTGACTCACTCATCACAGACTGACTCACTCATCAAAGACTGACTCACTCATCACAGACCGACTCACTCATCAAAGACTGGCTCACTCATCAGAGACTGACTCACTCATCACAGACTGACTCACTCATCACAGACTGGCTCACTCATCAAAGACTGACTCACTCATCACAGACTGACTCACTCATCAAAGACTGACTCACTCATCACAGACTGACTCACTCATCACAGACTGACTCACTCATCAGAGACTGACTCACTCATCACAGACTGACTCACTCATCAAAGACTGACTCATTCATCACAGACTGACTCACTCATCACAGACTGACTCACTCATCAAAGACTGACCCACTCATCACAGACTGACTCACTCATCACAGACTGACTCACTCATCAAAGACTGACTCACTCATCAGAGACTGACTCACTCATCACAGACTGACTCACTCATCAAAGACTGACTCACTTATCACAGACTGACTCACTCATCAGAGACTGACTCACTCATCAGAGACTGACTCACTCATCACACACTGACTCACTCATCAGAGACTCACTCACTCATCAAAGACTGACTCAATCATCAGAGACTGACTCACTCATCAAAGACTGACTCACTCATCAGAGACTGACTCACTCATCAGGGACTGACTCACTCATCAGAGACAGACTCACTCATCAAAGACTAACTCACTCATCATAGACTGACTCACTCATCACAGACTTACTCACTCATCACAGACTGACTCACTCATAAGACACTGACTCACTCATCACACCCTGACTCACTCATCAAAGACTGACTCACTCATCACAGACTGACTCACTCATCAAAGACTGACTCACTCATCAGAGACTGACTCACTCATCACACACTAACTGACTCATCAGAGACTGACTCACTCATCAAAGACTGACTCACTTATTACAGACTGACTCACTCCTCACACACTAACTCACTCATCACAGACTGACTCACTCATTACAGACTAACTCACTCCTCACACACTAACTCACTCATCAGAGACTGACTCACTCATCACAGACTGACTCACTCATTACAGACTGACTCACTCCTCACACACTAACTCACTCATCACAGACTGACTCACTCATTACAGACTGACTCACTCCTCACACACTAACTCACTCATCAGAGACTAACTCATTCATCACAGACTAACTCACTCATTACAGACTGACTCACTCCTCACACACTAACTCACTCATCAGAGACTGACTCACTCATCACACACTGACTCACTCATTACAGACTGACTCACTCCTCACACACTAACTCACTAATCAGAGACTGACTCACTTATCACAGACTGACTCACTCATCACAGACTAACTCACTCCTCACACACTGACTCACTCATCACAGACTGACTCACTCATCACAGACTAACTCACTCCTCACACACTGACTCACTCATCACAGACTGACTCACTCATCACAGACTGACTCACTCATCACAGACTGACTCACTCCTCACACACTGACTCACTCCTCACACACTGACTCACTCATCACAGACAGACTCACTCAACACAGACAGACTCACTCAACAACTTTTAAGTTTACGTAGTGTGCCGTTAGAAGCCAAGGGTCCATTTTTCTTAATAAAGATTGGCTACTGGATGGATGAAAGTATTTAGGTTTTAGCAAAAACTAATAACCAGTTATAAATATGTAAATGGAGCAAATTGAAATATAACCAACACAACATCCATTTTCTAGGGCCTTGTGGAATCTTTTAGTATCGGTGGATACTACGTATCTTATAGCACGTACAGGAAGTCTAGTTTTTGCCAATCTTTTACATGGTCAGTGATACTACTTATTTAATAGCACTTACAGGAAGTCTAGTTTTTGCCAATCTTTTACATGGTCAGTGATACTACTTATTTAATAGCTCTTACAGGAAGTCTAGTTTTTGCCAATCTTTTACGTGGTCAGTGATACTACTTATTTAATAACACTTACAGGAAGTCTAGTTTTTGCCAATCTTTTACATGGTCAGTGATACTATTTATTTAATAGCACTTAAAGGAAGTCTTACCATCTTTTACATGGCCAGTGATACCACTTATCTTATAGCACTTAAAGGAAGTCTTACCATCTTTGACATGGTCAGTGATACCACTTATTTAATAGCACTTAAAGGAAGTCTTACCATCTTTGACATGGTCAGTGATACCACTTATCTTATAGCACTCACAGCAAGTCCAAGTCTTTGCCAATCTTTTACATATTCGGTAGATGTAACAGGATCCCAAGTGAAGTTGTCATAAAACAAATTTGAAAATTAAGGGAACAGAGCCCCATCTAGAATAGGATTCCATGAAGTATTATAAACTTAAAGGATTTGTCAACCTGCCGGGATTTAATTCCCCCTGGGAAAAGTGATCACTCCTGTGATCATGATAAAACCAATAAGAGATCCTTTGCTGGAAAATGCTCAGTTAGGGGCAATTTATTATTTTAGAGCTGGACGTGAAAATACTTAATGGAGCCAACAGTTTTGAGTTGGTCATTAAATGGCACATTCTCGGCCCTGATGGCAAAGATTGATTAAATGTCCATGCCTAGGCTAAAGAGGTAGACAAATTTTAGCCAAAAGCCTGGACGTCAATTATTTAAGAATAGTATTGATATGGGTTATCTACTTATTTATGATCTAGACAAAATATAACGCAGATTAATTTCTGTTATACAATTTTGTTAATGTACATTATACAGTTTCCAAGATAAACGTCACAGAATAACTCAAGCTTTAAAACTTTATCATTCGATAAAATCACATTTAAAATAAAGTAATAAAAAACACGATTATTTAGGTGTTTGAAGGTCAAAATTTTAATTTTATCTACTGTTTAAATTTTGTGTAACAACTTGAAATTTTAATGCAAGTCAATTTATTTAAGAGACAACTGAAGAAATGAAATTGCTTTATTGTCTTTATTCCTTTAAGTACATCATTTTGTTGCACTCAGTTTTCAATATTTTCATCGTGTGGAATTTTCCTCGCTCACATCCAGTCCCATTATAATCATCCAAGTTCAATGAGAAAACAAACAAACCACCATAGTTATTTTAACGAACAAATCGAACCTTTAAACAAATATGTATTGAATTATTTGTTCTGTAATAATGAAAATTTACTAGTGTATTACTCGTCAAAAATGACGGAAGTTTTCAAAATGGATTTATTTCAGTTTTTGAAATTGGCCCTTTTGCCTGAAAGCCGCATTGTAAATAATCAGAAAATGTAGAAACCAAGAGAGAAAAATTAAATCTCTTTTCCATATTGAACAATTTTATGAGGATGTTTGAAAATAGCGTTTTTTCGGTTGTTGTTGTTTTTGTTTTTTTTGTTTTTTTGCAGTATTTTTTTCAGCGCTATTTTGTAGCGGTGCGCTTTCTAAAAATCTAGCGTTGCGAACGGACATAGCAGAGTATGTATATTTTGATTATATATACGAATATATGTGTTATGGGAAAACCTCCAAGCTTAGGCTTCGCGTTATATAAGTTTGAATGAATAATAATGATATAATCATGATAATCGTAAATGCATAGTGAATTACACACAGCATAAGGTGATACTACAGAAAAGAAGTTTGAAGTTCGAAGTATGAACTAATATTGCTGAGGAGTCAGCCGGACGTTAACTTGCGGCATTGAATAGTGCGCACCAATTATGAGTGTACCAATATTACAGCACAGGGCCTTAAAAATAAATTATGTGACTGTAATGTGATCCACATCAAGCATATCTGTGATTTGAAGCAGTTTAAGCTTCATTGGTGATTATGACTTGTCAGTTTATTCGCCCATTTGTCCGTCCATTATTACCACAACATTACAAAAATATGTAAAAAAATAAAATGTAATTTTTGCACATGTTAATAACAAAGAACTATTCATTTTGCATGAAACGTAGTAAGCAAAGTTTGTCACAGGATAACAGAAAAGATTAAATTATCAACTGTTAATCATATTTACAATTTAATATAAACGTGATAGTAATTCACATAAACGTTTTTATTATTGTCAAGTTAGCGCCTTTTCAAGATCTATTATGACTTGTCGGTTTATGCGCCCATTGGTCCATACATTATTACCTTTACATTATCAAAAACATGTAAATATAAAATTGTATCTATTTACAAATACGAATAACAACGAACTATTTATTTTGCATGAAACCATTGGTTTTCGGCTACTTTGATTGTTTATACAGGTATTTAAGATTATTTTGATTTTATAGTTTTAATTTAATTTAAAGATAGAGCGCATATCAAATCCACATGTACATCCTCATGATAAATGTATATCTCACATAAATAAACAAGTAATATTGCCTTGTTGTCGATGTCTGTAGATTCGTCAACCTGGGGTGCGTACCACGGTGATGAATTAATCCTCTCCAACAATTGTATCTCAATATCTTCGGCTATTTCCTCAATGCGCCTAGTTACAGTGGTAGCCGACAATGGCACATGAGCTATCATTTTAACAGCAGCCTCTCCTAGCAGTTCATGGCTAATGTCTTTAGCGGAGGGCAAGATTAATTCTTCACCGATAGTGAATGGCTTTTAGCCTTAGCAATGAGGTTAGCCACCAAATGTGAAGCTCTCAGTGCGTTCTCATTTACTGATGTGGTGGCCCTGAGAAATTTCTTCTGTCCTTCATGGTCCAGTTTTTTCCTTTCAAAATACTCCATTGGCTTATCTTTTAATCCAGGGTGCTTGACGTTCAAGTGGCGAAGCAGTTTTGAAGATTTCTTCGCCTCATTAGAAAGCCGGTCACCGCAAACTATGCAGAGCAGTGTTGGTATGTTGGAGTCAACTGTCTCAAGAAATCCATAAGTCAATTTCAAGTAGGACCAATGGTATTTTCTTTTACAAGTTTTATGCTTATTGGATGTTAAAGGCTCTTCTTCACTCTCTTCACTTCTCTTCTTTTACCAAGAAATTTTTAACGTTGCCTGTTTCGAACTCATTTTTCTAATTAGTGGGTTTAATATTAGCATTCAAGAGACCGATCCGTAACCCGGAACATAAAACTTCATAAAGGTCAAATAGTAAATGTGAAAATATATTATTTCACTTTGATAACGAATGAAATCTTCATAAAAAATATTTATTAAAAGTATCAGTATAATCACAAATAGCTGTTTATTGGAAGTCATTCATGGTGTTTTTAAAAATTGTTTTTCTTAACATGTGAATTTCATTGACGCTATAAGTATAAGCATTTATTTCAAAACCATCAAAATAGCCACAACAAAAGAGCGCCTACATAAAAGCACCGACATAAGAGCCCCGACACAGAGTGCAAAGATTGATTGTAGGCGGTTGTCCGCTCTGCGCTATTTGTCATTGATGTTCTTTGGACGTGGTGCCGCCAAAACGGGTAACAAGCTTTTCCATCTTGTGTATGGAAAGACGCACAATCCCTAGAGAAATACACCACAGTAAAAAATGTAAATAATTTAATGTTCCTTTGCTCGCGGACCACCAGGCATATCTCCGCGGACCACTAGTGGTCCGCGGACCACAGGTTGGGTACCACTGCTCTTCTATACAATCCACTGTAATCAACCTCGGTTACCTCTTGATATGTCTATATATAGACAGCCATTCTCCCAGTCCACGACAACGCACACTTACAGTTCACATCACAAACCACGTGTTTCATACTAGTCAAATCACACGCTCATACAATGTCAATACAACACAACAATTCTCTCACAAGGCCTGGGCCAAAATGTGTTTTTTTCTTATATTAAAAACTGACTCATCATTAATTCTCCAATTTCCCGTTTAAGTAAAAGCAAGAAACTTTGGCAAGTTGTTGAACACACTCGCACGACGATAATTGGCGAAAAGGCATTTTAAAATTTCCACTCATGGGGGGCCGGGGCCAAAATGTGGTTTTTTCCTAATATGAGATCTATAAAAACTGTCTCATCTCTAATTCTCCAACTTCCCGTGTAGGTAGAAGCATGAAAGTTTTGGAAGTTGTTAATTACACTCCCGCAATGGTAACGTGCCCAAAAAAGTATTTTAATTATAACTCACTGAAAGCCGGGGGCCCAGATGTAGCCTTTTCACCTTATATGAGCTAAATAACAACAATTTTTTTAAACTTTGGATACTGTTTAAATAGCAGATGACCTGGCTCTTGTAAGCTAAACGCATCTGAACACCCAAGAAAAAAAACGATTCGTCTCCAGCACTTTTCGAATCAAATTAGTCTTCATATCAACCCAACCAAAACAAAAGTCATGGACCTCACCAACCAACCCAATGATATTATACTTAATGACCAAACCATAGAGAAAGTAACCAACTTCACTTACTTAGGTAGCAAAATGTCATATGATGGAGATGCAACGTCAGAGATGATGACTCGAATTGCGTTGGCGTCAAGTGCTTTTAACAAACTTACATTTATTTGGAGATCAAAGACACTTAGCAAACATATAAAACTTAGGCTATTCAACTCTTGCGTAATCCCTGTACTAACATATGGATGCGAAATTTGTAAATCATCTCAAGCTATAGAAAATAAATTAGAGCCTTCGAAAACAAATGCCTCCGAGAAATTATGAATATAAAATGGAGTGATTTTAAATCAAATGAAATAATAAGAGAAGTAACCAACCATGAATATGTGTCAACCTTTATAAGGAGAAGACGTTGGAATTATATCGGTCATGTTCTTCGAATGGACGAGAGAAGACTACCTCGTTAGGCCTTCATATGGACACCAAAAGGCAAAAGAAAACAAGGAAGACCAAAGGAAACCTTACGCAGAACAATCAAAAAGAAAGCTCAACCATGGGTCTAAGAAATAATCAAGACCTAATACAATTTGCGGCGGATCGTCGTAAATGGTAATCCATGACTACTGCCCTATGTGTCGTCTTCGGCCCGAGAGGAATAACTAACTAACTAACTAACTAACTAACTAACTATGTCAATGGATTTTGACAAAACTTGGAATAAAAAAACTTGATGGCCTATATTAAAATACTATAGGGCATTAGAATTTTATTTTTCATTCTTTTGGAGCCGAGGGCCCTTATCTCAATTTCGTAAACGTTTAAGAAATTTTAACCATTTGATTTCACACAATTGTTTTTTCTCTAAATATTGACAAACATATATATCCATCATGATCCAGATTGAAACAAACTGTTGTTTTTAACTTTACACCTAACACAGATAGGGACCGGACCCTTATTTTAGCTTTTTTTTATAAAAAAAACGTATGAATAGTATTTTAATCATCCCACAGCCATTAAAATTTGGGAATTTTTTGAGTACACTCCCACGAAGTGTTCTGTCATTTAAAAATTTTAAAACACCACTTATTATCGCCGGGGACCTATAATGCCATTTTAAAACATGAGTTATATCAAAGGTATTTTAAACAGTGACTACTAGCAGTGGCGTAGCTATGGGAGGGGGAGATGGTTTCAAATTCGAAAGTCTCCCGGGCCCCCTTTGAGGAGGGCCCCCAAATTAGTGTATGAATTTTTTTTACATTAAGTATTACGCAACTGCCATGTATGTGGGGTCCCCAAAAGAGGTTATGCTCCATGGGCCCAAAACATCTACAAATTCCTAGCTACGCCACTGGCTACTAAGTATATAAATGAATTATTGATCAAATTTTATATTAAAAAAATGAAAATCCTATAACTATAGGGTAAATAACTCCTAACGTCTGTTCCTTTTGTGTCTGGGCCCAAAATAATTTTTTCGTAAAAATTTAAAGCTTCATTTCCGATTACATTTTAAACAATTTAAATAAATATGGACACGTATCTCCATAATGACCTATATTGAAATCTTTAGGCCTTAGGAAATATGCACATTCTGCACCCATTTTCCACGGGGGCCTATAAATTAGTTTTATTTCCCTTTTGATTTTCACCAACTAATCTAATATTGACAAACAAGTATATCCATCATTATATAGATTGAAATCAATTGGTGTTTTTAATTGGTGTTACGCCGGTTCTCAACACTAGCTGAAATCCTAATTTTCCGCTGCAAAACGCGGGTATTTAGCTAGTATACATATATAAGAAAAATTATTCTCTTTTGAAAATATAGAAATACTAGTGTATTACCCGCCAAAAATGACGGAAGTTTTCAGCTGAAATCTATTTATTTTGAAAAAAATGCACTTTTTTTAGGGCGCCTACGGCGCCCACCTTTTTCAAAAGCCCAACTAACTTGTCCTTGTTTGATAAATACGAAATATTAAACTTTCTGAGATGTACACAAAGTATTTTATAAAGGGGATTGTAGGGCGTCTACGGCGCCTCCTTTGTTTTTTTATTTTATAATTAACCATAATCAAATCCTCTTTTTACATTGTTCCCTTTTCCAAAATTAAAATACGAGCTAAAATAATAACGTCATATAATTTTTTTTACAGCGCATCTTTAATTTGCTCACCTTTTGATGGACACCATGTATTAAATATAATATCAAACAATGACGTCATATAATATATTAAATTCCATACATACATACATACAGACGACGGAATTATGTATATTGATATCTGTCTCAAAATCTATAATTTAAACATCTTTCATTTAATCTGTGCTGTAGCATGACTTGTTAAGATAAGCTTAAAATTTACACTATATACGATTCATTAAAAATTAACCAACTATGACGTAACTAGGGGTTGTAGGGCGCCTTACGAAATATTTAACTTCTTGAAATGTACACAAAGTAGTATTTTATAATTTAAATCCACAAATCCTCTTTTTACATCGTTCCCTTTTCCAAAACTAAAATATAAGCTAAAACAATGACATCATATAATTATTTTTTTTTACGGCGAGAAAAATCACACGCTTTTTTAACTGCTATGGACTGTTGTTTTATGTTCCTCAGCGTTACGGGTCCTGAGATTTGGGCTATTATATTATTTACTAGCGGTTGTAGGGCGCCTACGGCGCCCACTTTTTTCAAAAACCCAAGTAACTTATCCTTGTATGATAAATACGAAATATTACACTTCTTGAAATGTACACAAAGTATTTTATTAAAAGCTAAAACAATGACGTCATATAATAATGTTTACAGCGAGAGACACCACACGCTTTTTTAACTGCTATGGACTGTTGTACTAAATTAAAATATAAGCTCCAACAATGACGTCAGAGCGTTACGGTTACATCCAGCCAGCCAGCCAGTGACTTGGGCTATTATAATTATATATGTTTAAGCTAATCAAAATATCATGGCCATTTAAAAATAACATTATAAAATTAATCCAAAATAATTACTTTAAATATAAAATTTATTTTATATTTATGCATTTTGATTATTAAAAAAAATTAACATAGATTTTATAAATTTCACCGATTCAAACGTTTCATCAGAATACACACACACAAAAAAATTAACAGTGAGTCTACTAAATATTTCTGTTATCAAACATTGTAAGGAGTTTTGGTGTATATTGGCTTTGAACAATATAACACTTTCATTATTTACTTAGGCAACAATCCAAAATTTACTTATGCAACCACCCATTATATGCGCATACACATTCCATCTAAATCCATGTTCGCTTATAAAATATTAAGGATTTACTGAAACATCATCAATCATTTTGTGAAAAAACATCAATCATTTACTGAAACAACATCAATAATTTAGTATTATAATTTTTTATACAGCAGCTACAATTTACGCACTCACCCAGATGTGGATTAAGATTGCTCGCTACACCAGGCTGCAATTCCCCCAGGGGCCCGGTATGGCCACTTTGTTATACATTATAATTAGTTCGGTGGCCTTTAATTTAGCCTTAAATCGTTGGGGGCGCCGGCTTTAGCCCAATCAGCCCTCCCTCTTAATCGGCCCCTGCACTCACCATACATCATTTACGATTACGCTATCCCTCGTTTATTCATAATAAACCAATAAATTTTTTTAATACATCTATCATTTACTTATACAACATCAATATTTTACTTATGCAGCATCCATCCTTTACCTCATCACGTGAAAGTGTTCCGGAGTATCCTTACTTAGCAGGGGCGTAGCTTACTGGTTGACTCACACCGATGATCACGTCGCTGGCAGATTTAGTCGCAAGTCGCGTCCCGGCAAGGAAAAGACCTATGTTTATTTTATCAGCTGGCATTCCTAGTTTTACCCAGAATGCTCCTGACTCTCTCTAGTTGAAGTTACAAAAAGATTTTGACATGATTTAACATAATAAAATTATAAATTATCCCAGTAGAAAACAAAAGGTAATTTACACACACCCCAAAGAATAGTTAAAAAGCACTTACAAAATTTTTTAATAAATTATATTTTGAAAGATCTTTATTTGAATTTGATGAGCCTTCCCCGTCACGGCAGGACTTTGTTCCTGTGGCCAAGGGTGTCCCTGAGTCCACCCAGCTCTGAATGGGTACCTAACACCAGTTAGGGAAACAAAGGTGTCTTGGTATTACAGTCACCCACGCGTGTAGTTTATGTATAGCAACATAGTTGTTTGAGGAACAAAAACATCAAAATAATCATATTAACGTTTTTGTCAAAAATAAGATCTTGCCATATTATCTTCGTCACTTGAGTCCAGTGGAGATATATGTCCGATCGGACATATATCTCCACTGGACTCAAGTGACGAATATAATATGGCAAGATTTTATTTTTTTTTGACCAAAAAAAAATATTTAAAAAAATAAAAAAATAAGATCTTGCCATATTATCTTCGTCACTTGAGTCCAGTGGAGATATAAGTCCAATCGGTCTCCCCGTGTAGCCGTGGTAGTGGATGGTGCCCAGGTTTACTATATCAACATCTCTGTTTTGGTAGGAGTAAACAAGGAAGCCTTCAAGAAGAACATTTTTTATCATACAGATTCAGTGTACAAAAATGGTGTGAGTGAGTTATTTGCTTTACGGGGTTAAAGGTCACTATGAGTTAGGTGTGAAAATGTTGACATCTTTTATCGGGGTCAAAAGCCAAAATGTCAGAGTGTTATTATCAAGATAAACCTATTGTGGGTGAAAGTTTAGCTCAATCGAGCAATGCAAAGAGTGACAAAATGACTGTGAGATTTGATGCTAACACACGCACGAATATATGGTATCCGTCTGTCCTCAAGAGACGATGGCTTTGACTCATGGTCTTCTTCCACCCACCTTTCTCTTGGCTCTTCTCTCTTCACTCCTGGCTGTGTGGTTTGAGTGCCATCGCGTACCTTTGACCACAAGAGGTACGTTCCTCAGCAATGGCTTCCCACGTTTTATGGTCGATGCGCTCCAGTAACATGTCTTTCTTGCAGAAATCCTTTTAGCGCAGGCAAGGGCGACATCTTTTCCTATGAGCAGTAGCCAACTCACCTTAAAGCAGGGCTCTTAGAATGCGCTCCGGGGCAATCCTGCTCCTCTTCCCTCCACCTTTCTCCTGGCTCTTCTAGCTGAGAGGGTCGGTTCCGTAGCTGAAGTGACCTCGCGTATCTTTGACCGCCAGAGGGTGCGCTCCTCAGCAGTGGCACGCACGAATACAGACACACAGAAACACACACGCACTTACACACACAAAGGGTGCAAGCTAAGTAAAAGCGTTTTAGAAATGGCATTCATTATCTTTTGCTGTAAACGGAACTGATCTAAAAATTTCATTACAAGTTAAATTAGATAATTTAGTTAAATTAGAACAGAATTTTAATTTTCCATCTGATATTTGTGAAAATTGTGACTATTGATGTTATTCATACCTGGCAAACGTTGGTATGTCATAACCTGCATTAACCAGGCTAATGCGTCTTGGCCTGAACACAGATAAGATTAATCTTTTGTTCTTACCATCCAAAGCTTCTTTATCGAAAGCTTCGGAAATTTACAACTGAAGAAAAAAAGAACATATAAATATGAAAGTTTCTTACTCATGATTTGCGGTTGATATTAAACCAAAGTTTGCTATTCCTATAATATAATTCAAGCTTTTTAAAACAAAGTTGATTTATTGGAAATTTCATACATTTTGTAACATTCTTCATATGTTTCTTATACATTTCAAACACCAGATGTGTCCAAACATTACAAAAAATGATCGTAGTCCATGAAGTCATAATATTAAAAAATAAATGTAATATATTAAAACGAGCAACAAAGCCCGTCCAAGGTCGTTCCGCCACCGTTCGGTGGCATGTGGTAACTCCTCTCCAACAGCCTTCTCAACCGGCATACATGTGCATCACGTCAAAAATACTATTCATTATAGTTAAAATAAATAATTGTAAAAACAGAGCTTTTGACTATAAATCCCAACGCGCATAACTCAAAATAAAGTTTTGGAAGAAATACTTCACCAAAAATAACTCGTTTTGAAAGTCCGCGTAAACGTGTTAAATATGATTGGCTGTAGGAGTCATATGTGTTTGAGGGACCAATCGCTATCGATGACCGGACAGAACGGACAGAAACTTGTCTTTTATTATATAGGATTACACCAAACAAAATTTTCAACGAAAATTTAACAAAAAAAGAGCCACATTGAAAGAAGTTTAGAAATGTAAATAAACAAAAAAAAATTTTTAATCAATAATGGGTGATAAAAAAAATCAACAAATGCAGGTTTAATACTAAATAAATTAAAGAAACTTTGTAAAACGTGTACTTCTTGCTCTGAATCTAGTGTGTCCAACTAAAAAATATCTATAAAACCTCTCCTTCCACTAAACGACTGCCTCAACGTGTTGTTGTTGTTTCATCGGTACGCCTCTTTTCTTTTCTTTCCACTTCCTCAACTTGGCGTACCTGTAAATTTATTTTAATCTTTTTTTACCTGTGAATTTATTAGAAACTTGCGGACCTGTCAATTGTATTGCAGCATTGCATGCCTAAAAATTAAATTTACTTTGTGTACCCGAAAATTTGCTTTAATTTCTCATACTTTTAAATTTATTTCACATAAACCTAAATTTTTTTAAGGATATTTGTTTCTGGAAAATATTTTATATTTTTAAGAAAACAATATTTTTAAATCGAGCTTTTGATAAATGCTTAGCTTTACCTGTTTAAAACAGTAGAGATTGACTTAGCTAAGAAAACCCAGTTTCAAACACAAAATATTGACTTTGATCAGACGTGCTTGTATCAAACACTAGGTAATGAGTTAGAGGCAAGATAAGATTTATCCCACACCAGAGATTGATTAGCTGGACTATTCTCAATGGGCTGACTTGGTAACAGTGTCAGGTCTCGATGTTATAGGGATTGTTGCCTTGCTCTCCGCTTTCAACGCGTACACATAAACTGACACGATGATAGAACTTCAAATGTTTATTCACTGTACAAAAACCCTGGGCGTTCGTCCTCGAACCGCAGGAAATATAGCTTTATACAATACTGATTCAATAGTAAAACAACTCTGTAGTACTCTACAGTCTCCCAGACCTTCTATCTCATGTATAGGATAACAATCAGACTCTAACACCACTCAGTACACAAACTCGACATACTCTTATGTCACAACTGTAGCCCTGGGCTCTGTCCAGGTCTCAACTGCTGTCTCCCTGCAACTCTGCAGCTACCACTGACCTTCTCGCCCGACCGGTCTAAACTAGTTCACCTGGTCTCTTTCTGACCCTGGCGTGTCCTCTGGTCACACACCCATGTGAACAGGAGTTCACTAAAACATCATGCCCGTGACTAGTGTGCAATCCAGTCACCAAGCATTCACTCACAGTGATTCTCATACCCCTGACAAACAGCTGGTTTTGCATACAAGTACAAGTAATACTTGATAATTGTTCGCTTTAATGGATCATATCTGAGAATGTTAGTAAAAACTACAAATTCAGGTAACCCATTTTTAATGTAAGATTAAACTACACATATCCTTATAAGCTGATCTAGACTTACACTCCATCAGGTCCTAGGTTATCTTCCCAATACGGTGTCTTTAGTTTTTTACCGTCGAGTGGGGCATACACGATTGAAACATTGGTACAATATGACGGGTCAAAGTCATCCTGGTTAAAGTCTCCTAAGATGAAGAAATCAACAACGCATATAATTCTCCTACAAGAGTGCAGCCCTACAGGGGAAAAAGATTGTAGCTTATTTTTGTAGATAGTATTACTTTGTTGAATCACCTCTTCCCAATACCTTAATTAGCTAAGTCGGTCTGTGTCCTTATGTGTCCCACCTTTTATCAACTGAGATGGTGTGTCCTATATGTGTCATACCTTGATCAACTGAGATGGTGTGTCGTATATGTGTCTTATAATTATCAACTGCCTGCTGTGTGTTAAATATGTCTCTTATCTTTATCAACTGTGTTGGTGTATGTCCTATATGTTTCGTAAATGTATCTACTGAGATTGTGTCTGTCCCATTTGTATACGTGTCCTTTCTTTATAATTGGGATTATGCTTGTCCTATGTGTATCCTATGTGTGTCCTTTGTGTGTCCTATGTGTGTCTTACCTTTTTTGAGCCGAGATGGTTAGTAGCAAACTGACCAAACCTGTGAGAAACTTTGGATTCGTTATTTCTACACAATAATTAGCACACTTGTAACACAATAGTTAACACAACTAATGGCTACAATGGTGTCATAGCTTTTACACACTGCTCAAATTAACTCCAGATCACGTTGGTGTAATATCTTTAAAAATTAAAACCAGATCTCATTGGTGCAACGGCTGCCAATTTAAGTCCACTTAAAACTGTCAAACTTAAAACCAGATCCTATTAGTGTCGTAACTGTCAAAGCTAAACCCAGATCTCTTTGGTATATTAGCTGTCAAATGTAACACCAGATCTCTTTGGTATATTAGATGTCAAATGTAGCACCAGATTTATTTTTGTCATATCTGTCAAAGTTAAAATCAGATCTCATTGGTGTATTAGCTTTAAAAGATTGACAGCAGATTGTATTGTTGTCATAGATGTCAAAATAAAATCCAAATTTATTTTGTGTTATACTATCAAAGTCAACACCAAATATAATAATTGGTGTCATAGATTCTCGACTATATTTAAACTAGATCTAATTGGTGTCATAAATGTCAGACTAAATTGATATTTGATCTTTCTCTATGCGTGGTTATGTTTCTTTCCTTATACCAGTGTTTCTCAAATAGTGGGGCGTGCCCCCCAGGGAGGCGAGAGGCTCCGTAAAGGGGGGCTCGTTTGACAATTATGCAGAGGTGTACTTATAACAATTTTATAGGAAAATGATACTATTTACAGTCACGCGGGGGGCGCGAAATGTTTTCATTTCGCGGGGGGGTGACAGAAACTAAATGAGAAATACTGCCTTATACTAAGTTTTTATTTTGCTTTGGGGCCGTCCATAAAGTACGCCACGCAATTTTTGACCATTTTTAACTCCCCCCTCCCCCTGTCACAAACTGTCACAAATCTCGGACCCCCCACCCCCCTAAAGTACGTCACACTTTCAAACAAAAATGTTTTTATTAACAAAATAATTAAAATTTAATATAAAACACCGTGACGTGACACATGGCCGGACCCCCTCCCCCTGTCATAAACTGTCACACTTTCTTACACCCCCTCCCCCCTCTGGAGCGTGAGGTACTTTATGGACGACCCCTTTCACGTTCACATTAAAAAAAAATTCATTTCAGAAGCAAATTTTTCTACCTCAAGCGACAGAGCTACAACTGGTACAGTGAAAGTGGGAGATTCGCATGTTAAAGAAGACATCATGAGGTATCGATTAGCTTTTAGACTCGATCCTGAAGCTTAATGGGTAAACAATTAAAAATCAAATTTGAAGTATTTCCCAACATTCTCGAAATCAATAGGTTTTCCGGTGACTTTTGATTTATTGAACCACGTCAATACTTTATGACAATATAGTTTTGTTTAAAACAACAAGAGTTTATTACAAGTACAACTGAAAGGAATCAATTCTATACTCAATACAAAAAGGCAAATACAGTTTTTCTTTGACTGACACACCAGTGACACAAAATGCAGCCCTGAATATGTACATAAAGAGGCTGCCCTTGAGACAATTGAAGGGTTTGCGGGAACCCAAGTGAAAGTGTTCACGGATGGATCTGCCAACTTGAGAGAAGGAACTGCAGGATATGGTGCGCTCATCCTATATCACATAGGCGGGCCACCAAACGAGTAAATTTCGGGACCAATTGGGACTATGGCATCGAATTACGATGCGGAGCTAGAAGCTATACACAGGGCCCTGGAAAGTGTGCACGAAACACTGAAGGGGTCGGACCTAGTAGGTTTTGACACGGTATTTTTTAGTGACTCGAGATCAGCTCTCGGGGTCCTGCAAAGTGAGAAACGTAGCATCCACTTTTTTGACGCCAGCTTAAATGACGTGGGTAAGCTCGAAAAGCTTGGGGGTAAGGTGACAGTGCAGTGGATCCCGAGCCACGTGAATGTTGACGGCAATGAAAAAGAAGTTTCCCTGACAAAAGCAGGAGCAGCCCAGCCACAACCAGACGTCCCAGTCACTTATCTCGGGGCAAAGACCTGGCTTGAGGACTACTTTAGGAACAAGTGGTACCTGGAATGGGCTGACAATACGACTGCCACGGGGGTTTTCGCTAACATGCCCAAGCATAGTCGATGAGACCAGTGGTGGAACTTGAGTCGCAAACACCAGATTTAAGTGACTCAAATGCGAACAGAGCATTGCCCAACCAACTCATACTTCAACAGGCTAGACCACAACAGGGACTCGAACTGCCGACATTGCAACCTAGCCTCTGAGACACTCCTACATCTGTTGACGTCGTTTCCCGCGCTAGACATAGCCGGGGAGGTTAGGGAGGCAAAAGAGTCCCACGTTGAGAAAATGTTGTATGGCACTACCCAACAAATGGAGCAGGTTTCCCTGGTATTAGCCAAGGCCTTAAGAGACTAGTCTCAGGCCTTCAGAATATGTGTTTAATTTTAGTGGAACCTCTTATAACGAGCATAATTCGTTCAAGAAACTTATTCGTTAAGCGAAACACTCGTTAAACAAAACAATTTTTCCTATACAAATCAATGTAGAATCCGATATCGCATTCCATGCTGAAAATATACTCATTTTTCAAAAGATTTATTCAAATAAAATTACTTATGAATTATTGAGGTGTGTAACAACTTGGAAATCAATTTAGACCGAGTGCTAAAGCATTTGCGCGGAAGTCCCGGCTCACAAATAATGTCATGAAAAAGGGACGTCCCTTTTCTGCGTAACTTTTTATGCGAAATATCGCTCGTTAGGGAGCAATTTCTTCACATTTTTGCTGATTATGCGAATTACTTATTATGAGAGGTGTTCGTTATGAGAGGTTCCACTGAATAGTTATTTCAAAGTGTTTTCTTAGTACGTTTATTTGAAAACTTCTTATACAAACTCATATAGAATGGGACTGCGATAAAGCTTTTAAATAAAATACAAAATACACAAACAAATTGTGCAACGAAAACAATATATTTAAGCTTTATTTTTAAACTAATACGACAGTAGACGTTTCGGCTAATGCCTTCATCGGTACAATATTATAAATAGGTACTTAAAACGGTATTATTTGAATTTGTAACACATATTATGCAATAAATATTAAAACAAAAGAAAAAGGAAGGGACAATAAAAACAACCAAGGACAAAGGATAAAGGAAAAAAGCTCCCAAAGAAGGGTGATTTAAAATTCCTGTTCCAACTACAGAGTGATCACCCTGCTGTCCATCCCAGGAAAGGTTTTCAACTGCGCATTATTTAACAGAATGAAAAAAGCTGTAGACTGTAGACCCTCTGCTGCGTGATCAACAAGCTGGCCTTCGCACCAACATATCCTGCACTGACCAGATAGCAACACTGCGCATCATTCTGGAGCAGTCACTAGAGTGGAATTCGACAACTTTGTTTATTATGAAAAAAGCCTTCGACAGTGTGGACAGGCTAACCCAGTGGAAACTCTTAAGACATTATAGGGTGCCACAGAAGATTACTGACATGGTCAGAAACACGTATGAAGGGATGAGCTGCCGAGTTGTCCATGGTCAGCAGGTGACAGATGCCTTCCAGGTGAAGACTGATATGAGACAAGGTTGCTTGCTGTCACCCTTCCTGTTCTTGTTAGCCATTGACTGGGTGATGAAATCATCTACACAGCAAAAAAGAAATGGCATCCAATGGACCTTGTGGGATCAACTTGATGATCTTGACTTTGCTGATGATCTTGCCCTTCTTTCACATACCCAACAACAGATGCAGGAGAAAACAAACATTGTTGCAGCCACTTCTGCTAGCTTGGTTCTAAATATACACAAAGGTAAGAGTTAAGTCCTCAAGCTTAATGCGGCCAATACATCACCCATCATGCTTGAAGTAGAAGCACTTAAAGAGATAGACAGTTTTGTTTACTTTGGCAGCGTAGTAGATAAACAAGGTCTGAAAACATGCCTATGTCACTAAAATGTGTATTTTAAAAATGACATTTATTATTCGCTACATAAACCGGAATTGATCTAAAATTTCATTAGTATTTAAATCAGAATATTTACTTAAATTAGAAAACAACATCAATACTCAATCAGATTTTGTTTTACATTTGTAACTTTTCATTATAGGCCTACCTGGCAAAAGTTGGTACGTCATATCCGGCTTCAACGAACCTAAGATGTCTTGGCCCGTATACGAATAAGATTAATCTTTTGTTCTTACCATACACAGCCTCTTTATTGAAAGCTTCGGCATTTCCTAAGGAAAAAAAATAACATAGAATAAATAGAGGTTAAAAAAAAATAATTTAAAACCACGTTTTTATAAGTGTATTAAAAAGAAGAAAATAATTTAAAACTAATCAGTTCAAGTACTGTCATATAATATGACTAAAAACGTGGGGCGGGTGTTTGGCATAACAATTATAGATTTATAATTGAGAAAGCAAAAAAGATATCTATAAGTGAGAGAATGAGTGAACTGCATATGTTAAGCCTCATAGGCGCCCACTTAACGTGTTTAGTCATATTATATGAAAGTACTTGAACTTATTAGTTTTAAATTATTTTCTTCTTTTTAGTACACTTATAAAAACGTGTTTTTAAAAATATTTTTTTTACTTCTATTTATTGTACATTGACAGAGATGGAGATTACGCAAAGCATTCAAATATCGTTTAACTGTGAACTAAATATTCTCTTATGTGCCAAGAAAGTACCGTTTTCTCTATTTAATTATTTTAACTAGGTAAAAAGATTAAGAAATTAATAACTCACCCGGATGTACATTTGGTTTCTCTTTAAACACTAAAAACATATTTCTGCTTTGAAATGACTCAATAAATTATATGTGTCATATATAAGACTAGGGGCAAGGACCCGGCTTTTCCAGGGTTTAAGATAAGGTTTCCTGTAGAAGCGTACAGTACTGTTTATTTCCATGCAATAAAGGGTACATTTAACTTAAACCAATGTGATAGACAACATTTTTGGCAGTTCCATTTGGAGTGTGTACAAAAAGATTTTCCTCTTTGCCAACTCTGGAGCAGGCCACATACAACTGTCCATGAGAAAAGCATGGTGTCTGCAAGTCTATACCAGCAAGCCCAAGTGACTGAGTGATAATTTATATAATTTTTTACCTGTTACCATCGCCAAATGATACTTAACAACCACCGAAAGGTTCATGCTTCTACCTACACGGACCCCAGTATCTTATATATATGGAACGAAACCTGTTTAAGAACTTTTCCCAAGTAATTTTGTGTATGTGTACCAAATTTCACGTTATTTGGTTGTCTGGATCTTGAGTTATTATGGAACAGACAAACAAACAACAAATAAGTCTTATATGTATAACATTTGGGCCCCCGGCCCCCCAGTTAGTGATATTATTTTTCAACTGCTACCATCGCGGGAGGGTACTCAACAACTTTCCAAAGTTTATGTTTGTACCTACAAAGAAATATGAGGAATTAGTGTTGATTCAGTTTTATATAACCCATAAAAGAAATAAACGGTTTTAGGCCCCCGGCCACCCATGAGTCAAATTTTTAAAATTATTTTCGCCAATTATCGTCATAAGAGTGTATTCAGCAATTTCCGAAAGTTTCATGCTTCTACCTTTACGGGAAGTTGAAGAAATTATTGTTGAGTCAATTTTACATATTAAAAAAAACTACATTAGGGTCCCCGGTCACCAGTAAGTGATGATTTATATAATTTTTTAACCTGTTACCATCGCCAAATGATACGTAACAACCACCGAAAGTTTTATGCTTCTAACTACACGAGAAATAGGATATTTTTTATTTTTATGTTTTATAAAGCTCATATAAGGAAAAAACTACACTTTGGTCCCCCGGCCCCCAGTATCTTATATATATGGAACGAAACCTGTTTTAGAAGTTTTCACATGTAATTTTGTGTATGTGTACCAAATTTCACGTTATTTGGTTGTCTGGATCTTGAGTTATTATGGAACAGACAAACAAACAACAAATAAGTCTTATATGTATAATATTTGGGCCCAGGCCCCCCAGTTAGTGATAATTTTTTTTTCGACTGCTACCATCACGGGAGGGTACTCAACAACTTTCCAAAGTTCATGTTTCTAACTACAAAGAAAGATAAGGAATAAGTGTTGATTCAGTTTTATATAGCCCATGTAAGGAAAAAAAAGGTTTTGGACCCCCGGCCACCCATGAGTGAAATTGTTTTAATTATTTTTCGACAATTATCGTCATAAGAGTGAGTGTATTCAGCAAGTTCCCAAAGTTTCATGCTTCTACCTTCACGGGAAATTGAAGAATTAGTGTTGAGTCGGTTTTAAATATTTAAAAAAAAACTACAATAGGGCCCCTGGCCCACAGTAAGTGATAATTTATTTTATTTTTTTTACCTGTTGCCATCCCAAATGATACTAACAACAACCGAAAGTTTTATGCTTCTATCTACACGGGAAATATTATAATAATTTATTTTATAGAGCTCATATAAGGAAAAACTACATTTTGGGCCCCCGGCCCCCAGTATCTTATATATATGGAACGAACCTGTTTAATAACCTTTCCGGTATAATTTTGTATGCGTGTATCAAATTTCACGTTATTTGGTTGTCTGGATCTTGAGTTAATAGGGAACATCCAGACATCCAGACATCCAGACAGACGACAGACAACAAATGCGTCTTATATTTATAGAGATAATCCCCCATGCTTATAAGTTGTACAATTATTATTTCATAATCTATGTATTTATTATATGATTATGATCAATATTTGATAATCTAGGTATTTATTATATGATTATAAATTATGACATTTGCTGTTTGGGTCAGGGATCTTAAGGTCGTGACATTTGCTGTACCAGATTTCGGCTCCGGCCCCGCCAAAGCCGGAATCCGGTCACTATTACAAATCCGGCTCCGGCAGGATTTCACTTCATAAATCCGGCCAAATCTGACTCCGGTCGGATTTCAAAAATTTAAAAATGAGAAATTTTAAGCCCTGCTTAAATATGACAAACTTGTATCAAATGCAAGAGATTGATTGGTTTAGCTTTACTAAATTCACGAGCCTGACAAGTAAACAACTTGCTATCCAAAGAAGCAGTACCTGATCAAGCCGGTATTTAATGTATCAAATTTGTCAATGTTATTAAAAGCTAAAACTTAAGGTACCACATGTGTAAATGCATAGGATTAAACAAAATATATCCTTACAAACTATTATCTAGACTTACACTCCATCAGGTCCAAGGTTATCTTCCCAATACGGTGTCTTTAGTTTGTTACCGTCGAGTGGGGCATACAACATTGAAATATGGGTACACTGTGACGGGTCAAAGTCGTCCAGAGGAAAGTCCCGCAAAATGTTGAAATCAATAGTACAGAAAATCATCTTGCAAGAGCGCAGCCCTCCTATACATGGAAAAGATTGTTTTTACGTAATTTTTAGATGGTTTTTAATTAGTTGAAAGTCCTTCCCCCCTACCGTTATTAGCTAACGTGGTGTGTGTCCTATATGGGACTAACATTTATTAGCTGAGATAATGTGAATCCAATACTTGTTACCTTTATCAAATGAGGTAGCGTGTCCTATGTGTGTCTTACCTTTATCAACTGAGATGGTGTGTGTCCTATGTGTGTCTTACTTTTATCAACTGAGATGGTGTGTGTCCTATGTGTGTCTTACCTTTATCAACTGAGATGGTGTGTCCTATATTTGTGTCTTACCTTTATCAACTGAGATGGTGTGTGTCCTATATGTGTGTGTCTCACCTTTATCAACTGAGATGGTGTATGTCCTATGTGTGTCTCACCTTTATTAACTGAGATGGTGTGTGTCATATGTGTGTCTTACCTTTATCAACTGAGATGGTGTGTGTCCAATGTGTGTCTCACCTTTATCAACTTAGGTAGTATGTGTCCTATGTGTGTCTTACCTTTATCAACTGAGATGGTGTGTGTCCTATGTGTGTCTTACCTTTATCAACTGAGATGGTGTGTGTCGTATGTGTGTCTCACCTTTATCAACTTAGGTAGTATGTGTCCTATGTGTGTCTTACCTTTATCAACTGAGATGGTGTGTGTCCTATGTGTGTCTTACCTTTATCAACTGAGATGGTGTGTGTCCTATGTGTGTCTTACCTTTATCAACTGAGATGGTGTGTGTCCTATGTGTGTCTTACCTTTATCAACTGAGATGGTGTGTGTCCTATGTGTGTCTCACCTTTATCAACTGAGGTAGTATGTGTCCTATGTGTGTCTTACCTTTTTTTAGCAGAGATGGTTTGTAACAAACTGGCAGAAACTGAAAGTAACTTTATATTTAACATTTCAACACACTAATTGACACATGAGCTTAAAACTACTGCGAACTTTAAGCGGTCAAAGCTTTTTAAAATGATTTTTTTACAAATGATCTTAAATTGTAGACACACAACTACATCAACACAAAGCAATTCTTATATATCTTTAGATAGGTGCGTGCAAAAATCTATACCTCAGACATTTGGGAGGGTTCATTAACAAAATTGATCTCACGATGTTCATTATAGGCAGTGGAATAGTTTTCGAGGTGACACGCCCTCATTTTGTGTGACACGCCCCTTTGTAATGATATTGGATTGAGTTAATACATAAAATATTACTCATACAAGTCGTTTGCAGTTGTCCTCAACTATGAGTTGTGCGTTTCAGCTAAAAGAGACGCGGAGTCCGATTGTTAAAGCCGAAGAGCCGGTGAGCTATCGTGGCCAAATATTAGAAACAACTCAGGTTTGACTCTAAGGAAATTAGGGGATTTTAAGGTCGTGACATTTTCTGTTTGGGTCAGGGATCTTAAGGTCGTGACATTTTCTGTTTGGGTCAGGGATCTTAAGGTCGTGACATTTTCTGTTTGGGTCAGGGATTTTAAGGTCGTGACATTTTCTGTTTGGGTCAGGGATCTTAAGGTCGTGACATTTTCTGTTTGGGTCAGGGATTTTAAGGTCGTGACATTTTCTGTTTGGGTCAGGGATCTTAAGGTCGTGACATTTGCTGTTTGGGTCAGGGATCTTAAGGTCGTGACATTTTCTGTTTGGGTCAGGGATCTTAAGGCCGTGACATTTGATGATTCGGTAAGGGATCTTAAGGTCGTGACATTTGCTGTTTGGGTCAGGGATCTTAAGGTCGTGACATTTGCTGTTTGGGTCAGAGTTCTCAAGGTCGAGACATTGGCTGATTGGATCAGATATCTTAAGGTCGTGACATTTGCTGTTTGGGTCAGGGTTCTCAAGGTCGTGACATTGGCTAATTGGATCAGATATCTTAGGGTCGCGACATTTGCTGTTGGGGTCAGGGATCATAAGGTCGTGACATTTGCTGATTGGATCAGATATCTTAAGGTCGTGATATTTGCTGTTTGGGTCAGGGTTCTCAAGGGCGTGACATTGGCTAATTGGATCAGATATCTTAGGGTCGCGACATTTGCTGTTGGGGTCAGGGATCATAAGGTCGTGACATTTTCTGTTTGGGTCAGGGATCTTAAGGTCGTGACATTTTCTATTTGGGTCAGGGATTTTAAGGTCGTGACATTTTCTGTTTGGGTCAGGTATCTTAAGGTCGTGACATTTTCTGTTTGGGTCAGGGATTTTAAGGTCGTGACATTTTCTGTTTGGGTCAGGGATCTTAAGGTCGTGACATTTGCTGTTTGGGTCAGGGATCTTAAGGTCGTGACATTTTCTGTTTGGGTCAGGGATCTTAAGGTCGTGACATTTGCTGATTCGGTAAGGGATCATAAGGTCGTGACATTTTCTGTTTGGGTCAGGGATCTTAAGGGCATGACATTTGCTGTTTGGGTCAGGGATCTTAAGGTCGTCACATTTTCTGTTTGGGTCAGGGATCTTAAGGTCGTGACATTTGCTGTTTGGGTCAGGGATCTTAAGGTCGTGACATTTGCTGTTTGGGTCAGAGTTCTCAAGGTCGAGACATTTGCTGTTTGGGTCAGGGATCATAAGGTCGTGACATTGGCTAATTGGATCAGATATCTTAGGGTCGCGACATTTGCTGTTTGGGTCAGGGATCATAAGGTCGTGACATTTGCTGATTGGATCAGATATCTTAAGGTCGTGACATTTGCTGTTTGGGTCAGAGTTCTCAAGGTCGTGACATTGGCTACTAGGATCAGATATCTTAGGGTCGCGACATTTGCTGTTGGGGTCAGGGATTATAAGGTAGTGACATTTGTTGATTGGATCAGATATCTTAAGGTCGTGACATTTGCTGTTTGGGTCAGGGTTCTCAAGGTCGTGACATTGGCTAATTGGATCAGATATCTTAGGGTCGTGACATTAGCTTTTTGGGTCAGGGATCTTAAGGTCGTGACATTTGCTGTTTGGATCAGGATTCTCAAGGGCGTGACATTGGCTAATTGGATCAGATATCTTAGGGTCGTGACATTTGCTGTTTGGGTCAGAGATTTTAAGGTCGTGACATTTGCTGTTTGGGTCAGGGATCTAAAGGTCATGACATTTGCTGTTTGGGTCAGGGATCTTAAGGTCGTGACATTTGCTGTTTGGGTCAGGGACTTAAGGTCTTGACATTTACTGTTTGGGTCAGGATTCTCAAGGCCGTGACATTGGCTGATTGGATCAGATATCTTAAGGTCGTGACATTTGCTGTTTGTGTCAGGGATCTTAAGGTCGTGACATTTGCTGTTTGGGTCAGAGTTCTCAAGGTCGTGACATTGGCTGATTGGATCAGATATCTTACGGTCGTGACATTTGCTGTTTGGGTCAGGGTTCTCAAGGTCGTGACATTGGCTAATTTGATCAGATATCTTAGGGTCGTGTTTTTTTTGCTGTTTGGGTCAGGGATCTTAAGTTCGTGATATTTGCTGTTTGGGTCAGGGATCTTAAGGTCGTGACATTTGCTGTTTGGGTCAGGGATCTAAAGGTCATGACATTTTCTGTTTGGGTCAGGGATCTTAAGGTCGTGACATTAGCTGTTTGGGTCAGGGATCTAAAGGTCATGACATTTGCTGTTTGGGTCAGGGATCTTAAGGTCGTGACATTAGCTGTTTGGGTCAGGGACTTAAGGTCTTGACATTTGCTGTTTGGGTCAGGGATTTTAAGGTCGTGACATTTGCAGATCGTGTTAGTGATCTTAAGGTCGTGACAGTTGCTGCTTGGTTCAGGGTTCTTAAGGTTGTGACATTTGCTGTTTGGGTCAGAGTTCTCAAGGTCGTGACATTGTACCATACCGAAAATGCATATTTGAGTACAGGTCTCAGCAAAGTAAGGAAGCATTTCAGTTTTAAATTCTTATTACAACACAAATTAAAGATGCAAGATACTTAGGAGTCATAATAAATGAGAAACTATCATGGAATCCCCATGTCAAAGAAGGTATTTAAAATAAAATAAAAACCCTAGGCTTTATAACAAAAAACTTTTACAAATGGTAATCTATCTATATAAAAATCAAAGTATGTCTGTGTGTGTGTGTGTGTGTGTGTGCATGTCCTTTATAGCTGACTAAACCATCCATCCGATAGTCATGAAATGTTTGGAGACTGTTGAGTACCCACCTGGGACGGTAACTGGAAACTTTTTTTTCTAAATTTAACACTCATGGGACACCGGGGGCCCATAATGTCATTTGTTGCTTATATGAGCTATATAAAAATTAGTTAAAGCGCTAGCTACGGTGTAAATTGTTGGATCTTAACCAAACTTTGTATATAACAACTTGATAGCCAATATTAAAATACTATAGGGCACTGAACTCCTAATAGTCATTCCTTTGTGGCTGGGGGCAAAATGTCCCATTTCTTAAACGTTTAAGATTTTATTCACCATTTAGTTATTAACAATCTTGAAAAATAATGACATAAGTATCCATTATTATACGAATTAAAATGAACAGGTGTTTTGAACTTTATATCTTGCACTGAATGGGCCCTTAGGCCCTTAATGTCTTTTTTTGTGTTGCTTATATAAGCTATATAAAAATTAATTTATGCGTTAGCTACTGGGTAAATGAATGGATCTTAACCATAATTTGAATACAAAAACTTGGTAGCGCATATTAAAATACTATAGGGCACAGAACTTCAAATGTCTATTCCTTCGGGGCCGGGGGCCCCAAATGTCTTTTCTTCGTATATGTTTAAGATATTTTTCCACATTCAATTTTTCACGATCTTGAGGAATACATTTTTGAGGAAACTGAATTAAAATGAACAGGTTTTTGAAATTAACATCTTTCAACAAAAGGGCCTAGGGGCCCCTAAATGTCGGTTTTTTTTCTTATATTAGCTGTATAAAAGTTAGTATTAGCGTTAAATACTGAGCAAATTAATTATCTTGATCCATTTTAGTATATAAAAACTCAAGGGTCTATATTTTATTACCATAGGGCACTGAACACCTAATTTTCATTCCCTCGGGGCAGGGGGCCCAAACTGTATTTTTTTAGTAAATGTTTAATATTTTATCGTCCATTCAATTTTTAACAATATTGAGTAATATAAATAAATGTATGTATTTTGAAATTTATTCAAATGAACTTTGTGTTTCGCACTTTATTTCTTGCAATAATTGAGCCCTGGGGCCCTTAATGTCTTTTTTTGCTAATACGAGCTTTATAAAAATTAGTTTATGCGTTAGCTACTGAGTAAATGATTGGATCTTAACCAAACTTTGTATACAAAAACTTGGTAGCCCATATTAAAATACTTATGGTTTCTGAACTTAAAATGTCAATTCCATCGGGGCCGGGGGCCCCAAATGTCTTTTTTCATATATGTTTAGAATATTTTTGCCATTCACTTTTTAACGATCTTGATAAATATGTCCCTGATGAAACTGAATTAAAATGAAAAGGTTTTTGAAATTGACATCTCGCACCGAATAGGTCCGGTCCCCCCTTTATGTCGTTTTGTTTCACTATATCTTCTATATATATAAAAATCAAAGTATGTCTGTGTGTGTGTGTGTGTTTGTGTGTGTGCATGTCCTTTATAGCTGACTAAACCATTCATCCGATAGTCATGAAATTTTCGGAGACTGTTGAGTACCCACCTGGGATGGTAACTGGCACCTTAGTTTTCTAAATTTAACACCCATGGGGCACCGGGGCCCATAATGTCATTTTTTGCTTTTATGAGCTATATAAAAATTAGTTTAAGCGCTAGCTACTGTGTAAATTGTTGGATCTTAACCAAACTTTGTATAGACAACTTGATAGCCAATATTAATATACTATTGGGCACTGAACTGCAAATAGTCATTCCTTTAGGGCTGGGGGCCCAAAAATTCCCATTTCTTAAATGTTTATGATTTTATTCACCAATCAGTTTATTCACAATCTTGACAAATAATGACACATGCATGATCATGTATCCATTATTATACAAATTGAATCTAACAGGTGTTTTGAACTTTATATCTTGCACTGAATGGGCCCTGGGGCCCTTAATGTATTTTTTGCTTACATAAGCTATATAAAAATTAGTTTATGCGTGAGCTACTGAGTAAATGAATAGATCTTAACCAAAATTTCAATACAAAAACTTGGCAGCCCATACTAAAATACTATAGGGCACAGAGCTTCAAATGTCCCTTCCGTCGGGGCCGCGGGCCCCAAATGTATTTTCTTTGTATATGTTTAAGATATTTTTCTACATTCAATTTTTCAAGATATTTAGGAATATATTTTTGAGGAAACTGTTTTAAAATGAACAGGTTTTTGAAATTAACATCTTTCAACAAAAGGGCCTAGGGGCCCCTAAATATCGATTTTTTCTTATATTAGCTGTATAAAAATTAGTATTAGCGTAAAATACTGAGAAAATTAATGTATCTTGACCCATTTTAAGATATAAAAACTCAAGGGTCTATATTTTATTACGATAGGGCACTGAACTCCTAATTTTCATTCCCACGGGGCTGGGGGCCCAAAATGTCTTTTTTAGTAAATGTTTAATATTTTTTCGTCCATTCAATTTTAAACAATATTGAGAAATATAAATAAATGTATGTATTTTGAAATTTATTCAAATGAACTTTGTGTTTCGCACTTTATTTCTTGCAATAATTGAGCCCTGGGGCCCTTAATGTCGTTTTTTGCTAATACGAGCTTTATAAAAAAAATTAGTTTATGCGTTAGCTACTGAGTTAATGATTGGATCTTAACAGAACTTTGTATACAAAAACTTGGTAGCCCATATTAAAATACTTAAGGTTTCTGAACTTTTTATGTCGATTTCTTTGGGGCCGGCGCCCCAAATATCTTTTTTCATAGATGTTTAAGATATTTTTGCCATTCACTTTTTAACGATCTTGATAAATATATCCCTGATGAAACTGAATTAAAATGAAAGGTTTTTGAAATTGACATTTGCACCGAATAGGCCCGGGCCACCTTTATGTCGTTTTATTTTACTATATCTATATATATTAAAATCAAACTGTGTGTGTGTGAGTATGCATGTCATTTATAGCTGACTAAACCATTCAGTATGCTCCCGGGATGGTAACTGGCTACTTTTTTTCAAAATTTAACACTAATGGGGTGCCGGGGGCCCATAATTTCATGTTTTGCTTATACGACCTATATAAAAATTAGTTTAAGCGTTAGCTACTGAGTAAATGAATAGATTTTAACAAAACTTTGTATACAAAAACTTGGTAAACCATATTAAAATACTATAGGACACTTGACTCCTTATGGCCACTCCTTCGGGGCTGGGGGCCCAAAATACCTTTTTACTTAAACGTTTAAGATTGTATTCCCCAATTCAATTATTAAAAAACTTGACAATTAATGGTAAATTTATCCATTATCATCCATATTGAAATGAACAGGCGTTTTGAACTTTATATCTTGCCCTGAATGGGCCCTGGGGCCCTTAATGTCGTTTTTTGCTTATATGAGATATATAAAAATTAGTTTCTGTATTAGCTACTTGGTAAATCAATAGATCTTCACCAAAATTTGCACACAAAAACTTGTTAGTCCATATTAATATACTAAGGGGCACTGAACTTCTAATGTCAATATCTTCCGGGCCGGGGGCCCCAAATTTCTTTTTTTCGTATATGTTTAAGATATGTTTCCTATTTACTTTTTTAAAGATCTTGAGAAATATATTAACAATAAAACTGAATTAATATGAACAGGATTTTGAAATTGACCTCTTGCACCGAATGGGCCGGGGGCCCCTTAATGTCATTTCCCCCTAAATTAGCTAAATAAAAAGTAGTTTAAGCGTTAAATAATGAGAAAATAACTGGATTTTGACCAAACTTAGTATATAAAAACTTAATAGCCTATATTAATATAGTAATATAGGGTAGTGAACTCTTAATGTCCATTCCCTGGGAGCTGGGGTCCCCAAATGTCTTTTTACTGAACTTTAATAATTGTATTCCCTATTCAATTTTACACGATATTGAGGAATATAGCTTGAGTACAATGACAATAAAAAAAACTATATTATCACTCATTTTGGGGCTGGGGCCCTTAATATCGTTTCTTCTTTTGTACGCTATTTTATTATTAATTTATTTATCTGTTTGCTATGAAACTTGGAATTTTTTTCCACACTTCCGCGAAGGTTTCTGGCATAATTGTTTTTAAACATACCACTCATTGGTTTCTTTAAATTTATTCATTTCTACTGAGATCGTTGTAACGCTAGTAGAGATATAAAACTAAAAATTTTATCTTACATTGGTGAGACCTGTACTAGAATATGCATCTTCTGTATGGGACCCATCCACCAAAAAAAAACATTGATAAACTAGAACAAATTCAAAAAAGAGCTGCCAAATTCGTTATTGGGAATATTCAAAATTGACATGAATAACACCATTAGTTAAATCATTAAACCTTGAAACACTAGAGGATAGAGCAACTAAGAGTAAAGTATGAATTTTACATAAAGCAATTAATTCTAATTTAGAAATACAACATAAAAATAACTTAATACAACCCTCAGATAGACATAACGATAACGACACCTTTCTTATTCCGTATGCAAGAACAAACACATGCATATTTTCATTCTTCCCGTCCGGAATTCGGGCATGGAATAAGTTGCCTGAAGAAACCAGGAAAACCAACACTTTATAAACATTTAAAACTCAAATCAGAATGCAGGACTAAACACAACCACAGATAAGTGTAGGACGCAATAATCCTCTGTATAGAAGGAGCGTCTGTAACAGATAAGATAAGATAAGATATCTGTAAAAGTTTCTCTTTATAAAGCCTAAGGTTTTGTTATGTTTGATTTTTTTATTACGTCATTGCAAAAGTACAACAAAAGTGTTTTTAAATCCTTTATATTAACTGGTGGTGTCTGGTTGATTGTTTGGGTTGATTTTTAACCCACTTCCTCGTAAGCTAGCCAGCTGAAATTTTGCAGTCAGTTTCGGGCCGATAATAAAAATGATGTATCAAAATTTCAAATCGATCCCATGTACCGTAATTAAATTATTGAATTTTTAGATTATTTTATTTATCTCTATGTATCATGTTACTTTTTGAGATAGAGTGTCGCTTTTCGTATCATATTGAACAACCTTTCTGTCGCGAAATAAGGTGAGTATTTTATTGACAACACTTTTTATAAACATATTCCTGATCGGTGTGCATTATATTAAACATTTTTTACGACACATAACTTTCCATTTTTGGATGGTCTTGCGCTGCGCATTATAATAAACATTCTTTTAGTTATGTCTAGTTCATAATCATAAAGGATTTAAAGTCGAAAACTTGGTTTTTTACGGTTTTTTTTTAATTTTAAATCCTTTATATTAACTCGTGGTGTCTGAGCCCTTGCTTGTCGAAAAAACTTTGTATCGATTTTTAATCCCCTTCCTCGTAAGCTACCGAGCTGAAATTTTGCAGGCAGACTCGTGCCAATGATAAAAAGATGGATCAAAATTTCAGATTGATCGCAATTACTGTATTTAAATTATTGAATTTTTAGTTTATTTTATTTATCTCTATGTATGTTATTAAATTTTTGAGATAGACTGTCGTGGTGCGTATTATATTGAACAACCTTTCCTGTCGCACAATAAGGTGCGTTTTTTATTGACAACTACAATGTCTACAATTTCGTATTTTTGGATGGTCTTGCGCTGCGTATTATAATGAAAATTCTCTTAGTTACGTCCCGTACATCAAGGATTTATAGTCAAAATCTTGGGGTTTTTTTAGTTTTTTTTTAATGTATCCCTATTTCTATCTGAGGGTTGTATTAGATTATCTTTTTTGTTATACATGTATTTCTAATAAACAATATATTAGCCCCAAGTCACAGGTTGAAAGGAAGGATCCATAGTGCTGTGACGTCATTTTTGAGCTTATATTGAAGTATATAAGCCTATACAAGGCGCGCAAAATTCTAAAAATTCTAAAAGATTCTAAAAAAAATATTACATGACGTCATAGTTTTAGCTTATATTTTAATTTTTGGAAAAGAGCGCAATGTAAAAAAAGGATTTGAGGATTTATAATTATAAAATACTTTGTGTACATATCAGGCAGTTTAATATTTTGTATTTATCAAACAAGGATAAGTTACTTGGGCTTTTTACCCAAAAAGTGGGCGCCGTAGGTGCCCTACAGCCTTAGTGGGCGCCTTAGGCGCCCTAAAACCCCTAGTATTATAAAATTAATTGCCTTAGGGGCCGTCCATAAATGACGTCACGCACCTAGGGGGGGAGGGGGGTCACACTTGTGTGACGTTGCGTGACGAGGGGGGGGGAGGGGGGGTTGAAGAAATGTGACGTCACATCAAAAGGGTAACTTTAAATAAAACATCCACTGAAATATTTGGTGCTTACAATTTATTTAATGACTTTTTTTTTCTTTAAAAAAAAATCAGTGCTTCTCAATGTGCTGGTCGGTAGGCCATCAGACGCTGGTTGGAGTATGCTATCAAGACACGAAAATTAAATCTAATTATAATCCTTAAGTTTGAGAATCCACAAGATAACATGAAATTGTTACACTGCGTCGTTTGATGTTGACATCAAAGCATTTGTGATCTAACCGCAGCTCCGTTTGGTTCTCTCATGCCCGTTACCACAAAATATACAATTTTATGTATGCGTTACAGACTCTAGGTCCTGCTCATGTGACTCGGGGATTTGGGGGAGCGTCTTTAGCACCCCTCCCCCCCTCCCCGAAAATGCTACTGGTGAGTTTTACAAGCATGACAAGTGTCTAAAAATGATTTGAATAGGATTATGTGTAGATATTTTAAGTCAAAACGACACGGAATATCCTTTTTCTTTAAAAGGGGAGGGGGAGGGAATCTATTTGATAGAATTAAAAACTTTTAAATTTGATATAATTGTTCGATGGTTTTTTATAAAACGCCCCTGGCCATTCTAGTCTTCTAGATCAGTGCTTCTCGAAGTGGTGGTCCGCGGACCGATGCCAACCGCTGCCGGTCCGCAGATGTTCTCAAAAATAGGACAGAAAAAAATGTCAGTGCAGGGAAAATAGTGCACAGGTCCCTGGTACAATGGAAAAAATTCCTGCTGGTCCGCAATACTAAAAAGTATGAGAAGCACTGTTCTAGATATGATAAATGAGCCCATTTAAAATTAGTCGAGTATTCATTAACTTTATTGAATGCATCAAATTCTTGACATTGCAATTCAAGGCCTTTGACACTGTTGGCAGAGAGGGTCTGTGGAAGATCATGGCCAAGTACGGTTGCCCAAGGAAATTCATCGTCTTGGTGCAACAATTCCATGAAGGCATGCAGGCCAGAGTCCAGGACAGCGGGGAGTTTTCTGATCCTTTCCCAGTCACAAACGGAGTCAAGCAGGGCTGCGTCCTGGCACCAACACTGTTTAGCCTCATGTTTTCCGCCATGCTGACAGAGGCCTTCAGAGACGAGGATGTTGGTGTCAACCTGAAATACCGCACAGATGGCAAGCTGTTCAACCTTCGGAGGCTCCAGGCAAAAACCAAGGTTATGACAGACATCATCAGAGACCTGCTGTTCGCTGATGACTGTGCCCTCAACGCTGTCTCAGAAGCCGACATGCAACGCAGTGTAAACCTGTTCTCCAGTGCCTGCACAAACTTTGGTCTGTCAATCAACACCAAGAAGACTGAGGTCCTCCATCAGCCTGCGCCTGGAAGACCCTACGTAGAGCCCAACATCACTGTCAACGGCCAGAGACTCAATACAGTGCACCGGTTCACATACCTAGGCAGCACACTGTCTCAAAATGTCACCATCGATGACGAAGTGAACGTCAGAATTGCCAGAGCCAGCTCCACTTTTGGCAGGTTGTACCCTAATGTCTGGAACAGAAGAGGCATTACCATCCAGACCAAGCTGAAAGTGTACAGGGCAGTGGTGCTCCCCACACTGCTTTATGCTTGTGAAACTTGGACTGTTTATCAGCGCCATGCAAGAAAGCTGAACCAGTTTCATATAACAAGCCTCAGGAAGATTCTCGGCATAAAGTGGCAGAACAAAATTCCAGACACAGTGGTACTGACCAAGGCAGGTCTCCCCAGCATCTTCACCCTCCTGATGCAGTCCCAGCTTCGCTGGGCAGGGCACGTTGTCCGAATGCCAGACGAGAGACTGCCAAAGAGAATCTTCTATGGTGAGCTCCAGTATGGCCAGCGGTCCCACGGTGGGCAAAAGAAACGCTTCAAAGACACACTGAAAGCCTCAATGAAAGCGTTTGCCATAAATCCAGACACGTGGGAACGAGCTGCAATGGACCGATCCACCTGGCGCTCTTCCATCCACGAAGGTGCCAGGTCATGTGAGGCAAACCGGATTACCGCCGCAGAAAAGAAGAGGCAAGCCCGAAAGGCCCATGCTGTCAACCCTCCAGGAGATGTCGCACTCGCCCCCTGTCCCTTCTGTTCCCGAACCTTTCGTGCAAGGATCGGCCTAATCAGCCATCTGCGCACGCACAGAAAACCCTCGGATGACTAGAGTGGTCCTCGTCGTATCGACGGACGAACGAACACATTAACCCTATTTTTGCACGAAAGAGGCGTCCGCATGTCGGACAAGAGATAGAAGCTTTCCTTCAGGGGGGTTTTGGTTTCGTTCCTTTCTGGCCTGGCGTTTTAACTTGGCAGCCTGTTGTCTATTAGCTTCACAGACAGCTGTGCCATTCCATATCGTAGAGTGCCAGTGGGCTCGGTTACTGGCTGCTGCTTCCCAGGAGTCAAGTCCGATGTCGAAGGTCTTCAGAGCAGTTTTAAGTGTGTCCTTGTAGCACTTACGTGGACCTCCGCGTGCTCTATGCCCTTCGGTAAGTTCACCATAGAAGAGCCTCTTGGGTAGACGATGGTCGGGCATGCGCACTAGATGACCCCGCCCAGCGTAGTTGGCTTTGCATGAGGATAGTGTGGATGCTGGGGAGTCCTGACCTGGCTAATATTTCGGTGTCTGGAACTTTTTCCTGCCATTTTATATTGAGTATTTTTCTAAGGCTTTTGGCGTGGAAGTGGTTCAGCAACCTCGCATGGCGTTGGTATACAATCCAAGTTTCACATGCATATAATAAGGTGGGGAGCACTACAGCTCTGTAAACTTTTAGCTTTGTTTGGGTGCTGATTCCCCTTCTGTTCCAGACACTGTCATGCAATCTACCGAATGCTGTGCTGGCCTTTGAGATTCTTGAGTTCACCTCGTCATCAATATTGGCCTTCTGGGACAGTGTGCTGCCAAGGTAAGTAAAGCGGCTCACTGTGATGATTTTGTTGCCGTTGATGAATATGTTAGGCTCAGTATAGGATTTGCCCGGGGCCGGCTGGTCTTTTTTGTGCTGATGGTGAGCCCAAAGTTAGAGCACGCACTGGAAAATTTATCAGCACTTAGTTGCAGTTGTGCTTCAGAGCCCGCGTTAAGGGCACAATCATCAGCAAAAAGAAGTTCCAGGATGCTGTCTGATTTGACCTTTGTCTTAGCTTTAAGCCTCCTGAGGTTGAACAGACGACCATCAGTGCGATACCTGAAGTTCATGCCTACATTTCTATTCCTGAAGGCCTCTGTAAGCATCGCTGAGAACATGAGGCTGAACAATGTTGGTGCCAGGACACAGCCTTGCTTAACGCCATTTGTGACAGGGAATGGTTTAGAGACCTCTCCGTTGTCCTGGACTCGAGCCTGCATGCCATCATGAAATTGCCTTACAATGGCTATATACTTATTTGGACACCCATACTTGGCCATAATCCTCCATAGGCCCTCTCTGCAGACTGTGTCAAAGGCTTTCGTAAGGTCTATGTAAATGGAAAATAGGTCTATATTCTGCTCTTGACACTTTTCCTGCAATTGCCTGGCTGCAAAAATCATGTCAATGGTCCCACGTTCTTTCCGGAAACCACATTGGCTTTCTGGTAAAAGACCCTGATCCAGATGTGCATTTAGGCGATTTATGTTACTGTATTGTAAATGGTACGGTATGGTAGATTGTACAGTATGGTATATGGTATTGGATGGTAAACGTTACGGTATGGTATATGGTACGGTAAATTATTTGGTATATGTTACTCTACTGTAAATGTTACGGTATGGTAGATTTTACAGTATGGTATATGGTAATGTATGGTAAACGTTACGGTATGGTAATGGTACGGTATATGGTTTGGTATATGTTACTGTATTGTAAATGGTACGGTATGGTAGATTGTACAGTATGGTATATGGAACTGTATGGTAAACGTTACGGTATGGTAATTCGTACAGTATATGGTTTTGTATATGTTACTGTATTTGTAAATGGTACGGTATGTTAGATTGTACAGTATGGTATATGGTACTGTATGGTAAACGTTACGGTATGGTATATGGTACGGTAAATGGTTTGGTATATGTTACTGTATTGTAAATGGTACGGTATGGTAGATTGTACAGTATGGTATATGGTACTGTATGGTAAACGTTACGGTATGGTAATTCGTACAGTATATGGTTTGGTATATGTTACTGTATTGTAAATGGTACGGTATGGTAGATTGTACATTATGGTATATGGTACTGTATGGTAAACGTTACGGTATAGTAATTCGTACAGTATATGGTTTGGTATATGTTACTGTATTGTAAATGGTTGTTGTTGTTGTTCGTCCGTCGTGATCGACGATGACCACTCTCATCATATTTGCTGGGCCGCCACATGTGTTCTCTGGTGGCTTATTAACCCTATTTTTGCACGAAAGAGGCGTCCGCATGTCGGACAAGAGATAGAAGCTTTCCCTTCAGGGGGGTTTTGGTTTCGTTCCTTTCTGGCCTGGCGTTTTAACTTGGCAGCCTGTTGTCTATTAGCTTCACAGACAGCTGCGCCATTCCATATCGTAGAGCGCCAGTGGGCTCGGTTACTGGCTGCTGCTTCCCAGGAGTCAAGTCCGATGTCGAAGGCCTTCAGAGCAGTTTTAAGTGTGTCCTTGTAGCGCTTACGTGGACCTCCGCGTGCTCTATGCCCTTCGGTAAGTTCACCATAGAAGAGCCTCTTGGGTAGACGATGGTCGGGCATGCGCACTAGATGCCCCGCCCAGCGTAGTTGGCTTTGCATGAGGATAGTGTGGATGCTGGGGAGTCCTGACCTGGCTAATATTTCGGTGTCTGGAACTTTTTCCTGCCATTTTATATTGAGTATTTTTCTAAGGCTTTTGGTGTGGAAGTGGTTCAGCAACCTCGCATGGCGTTGGTATACAATCCAAGTTTCACATGCATATAATAAGGTGGGGAGCACTACAGCTCTGTAAACTTTTAGCTTTGTTTGGGTGCTGATTCCCCTTCTGTTCCAGACACTGTCATGCAATCTACCGAATGCTGTGCTGGCCTTTGAGATTCTTGAGTTCACCTCGTCATCAATATTGGCCTTCTGGGACAGTGTGCTGCCAAGGTAAGTAAAGCGGCTCACTGTGATGATTTTGTTGCCGTTGATGAATATGTTAGGCTCAGTATAGGATTTGCCCGGGGCCGGCTGGTATAACACTTCTGTCTTTTTTGTGCTGATGGTGAGCCCAAAGTTAGAGCACGCACTGGAAAATTTATCAGCACTTAGTTTGCAGTTGTGCTTCAGAGCCCGCGTTAAGGGCACAATCATCAGCAAAAAGAAGTTCCAGGATGCTGTCTGATTTGACCTTTGTCTTAGCTTTAAGCCTCCTGAGGTTGAACAGACGACCATCAGTGCGATACCTGAAGTCCATGCCTACATTTCTATTCCTGAAGGCCTCTGTAAGCATGGCTGAGAACATGAGGCTGAACAATGTTGGGGCCAGGACACAGCCTTGCTTAACGCCATTTGTGACAGGGAATGGTTTAGAGACCTCTCCGTTGTCCTGGACTCGAGCCTGCATGCCATCATGAAATTGCCTTACAATGGCTATATACTTATTTGGACACCCATACTTGGCCATAATCCTCCATAGGCCCTCTCTGCAGACTGTGTCAAAGGCTTTCGTAAGGTCTATGTAAATGGAAAATAGGTCCATATTCTGCTCTTGACACTTTTCCTGCAATTGCCTGGCTGCAAAAATCATGTCAATGGTCCCACGTTCTTTCCGGAAACCACATTGGCTTTCTGGTAAAAGACCCTGATCCAGATGTGCATTTAGGCGATTTATGTTACTGTATTGTAAATGGTACGGTATGGTAGATTGTACAGTATGGTATATGGTATTGTATGGTAAACGTTACGGTATGGTATATGGTACGGTAAATTATTTGGTATATGTTACTCTACTGTAAATGTTACGGTATGGTAGATTTTACAGTATGGTATATGGTAATGTATGGTAAACGTTACGGTATGGTATATGGTACGGTAAATGGTTTGGTATATGTTACTGTATTGTAAATGGTACGGTATGTTAGATTGTACAGTATGGTATATGGTACTGTATGGTAAACGTTACGGTATGGTATATGGTACGGTAAATGGTTTGGTATATGTTACTGTATTGTAAATGGTACGGTATGGTAGATTGTACAGTATGGTATATGGAACTGTATGGTAAACGTTACGGTATGGTAATTCGTACAGTATATGGTTTTGTATATGTTACTGTATTGTAAATGGTACGGTATGGTAGATTGTACAGTATGGTATATGGTACTGTATGGTAAACAATACGGTATGGTAATTCGTACAGTATATGGTTTTGTATATGTTACTGTATTGTAAATGGTACGGTATGGTAGATTGTACAGTATGGTATATGGTACTGTATGGTAAACATACGGTATGGTATATGGTACGGTAAATGGTTTGGTATATGTTACTGTATTGTAAATGGTACGGTATGGTATGATGTATAGTATGGTATATGGAACTGTATGGTAAACGTTACGTTATGGTAATTCGTACAGTATATGGTTTTGTATATGTTACTGTATTGTAAATGGTACGGTATGGTAGATTGTACATTATGGTATATGGTACTGTATGGTAAACGTTACGGTATAGTAATTCGTACAGTATATGGTTTGGTATATGTTACTGTATTGTAAATGGTTGTTGTTGTTGTTCGTCCGTCGTGATCGACGATGACCACTCTCATCATATTTGCTGGGCCGCCACATGTGTTCTCTGGTGGCTTATTAACCCTATTTTTGCACGAAAGAGGCGTCCGCATGTCGGACAAGAGATAGAAGCTTTCCCTTCAGGGGGGTTTTGGTTTCGTTCCTTTCTGGCCTGGCGTTTTAACTTGGCAGCCTGTTGTCTATTAGCTTCACAGACAGCTGTGCCATTCCATATCGTAGAGCGCCAGTGGGCTCGGTTACTGGCTGCTGCTTCCCAGGAGTCAAGTCCGATGTCGAAGGCCTTCAGAGCAGTTTTAAGTGTGTCCTTGTAGCACTTACGTGGACCTCCGCGTGCTCTATGCCCTTCGGTAAGTTCACCATAGAAGAGCCTCTTGGGTAGACGATGGTCGGGCATGCGCACTAGATGCCCCGCCCAGCGTAGTTGGCTTTGCATGAGGATAGTGTGGATGCTGGGGAGTCCTGACCTGGCTAATATTTCGGTGTCTGGAACTTTTTCCTGCCATTTTATATTGAGTATTTTTCTAAGGCTTTTGGTGTGGAAGTGGTTCAGCAACCTCGCATGGCGTTGGTATACAATCCAAGTTTCACATGCATATAATAAGGTGGGGAGCACTACAGCTCTGTAAACTTTTAGCTTTGTTTGGGTGCTGATTCCCCTTCTGTTCCAGACACTGTCATGCAATCTACCGAATGCTGTGCTGGCCTTTGAGATTCTTGAGTTCACCTCGTCATCAATATTGGCCTTCTGGGACAGTGTGCTGCCAAGGTAAGTAAAGCGGCTCACTGTGATGATTTTGTTGCCGTTGATGAATATGTTAGGCTCAGTATAGGATTTGCCCGGGGCCGGCTGGTATAACACTTCTGTCTTTTTTGTGCTGATGGTGAGCCCAAAGTTAGAGCACGCACTGGAAAATTTATCAGCACTTAGTTGCAGTTGTGCTTCAGAGCCCGCGTTAAGGGCACAATCATCAGCAAAAAGAAGTTCCAGGATGCTGTCTGATTTGACCTTTGTCTTAGCTTTAAGCCTCCTGAGGTTGAACAGACGACCATCAGTGCGATACCTGAAGTTCATGCCTACATTTCTATTCCTGAAGGCCTCTGTAAGCATGGCTGAGAACATGAGGCTGAACAATGTTGGGGCCAGGACACAGCCTTGCTTAACGCCATTTGTGACAGGGAATGGTTTAGAGACCTCTCCGTTGTCCTGGACTCGAGCCTGCATGCCATCATGAAATTGCCTTACAATGGCTATATACTTATTTGGACACCCATACTTGGCCATAATCCTCCATAGGCCCTCTCTGCAGACTGTGTCAAAGGCTTTCGTAAGGTCTATGTAAATGGAAAATAGGTCCATATTCTGCTCTTGACACTTTTCCTGCAATTGCCTGGCTGCAAAAATCATGTCAATGGTCCCACGTTCTTTCCGGAAACCACATTGGCTTTCTGGTAAAAGACCCTGATCCAGATGTGCATTTAGGCGATTTAGGAGAATTCTGGCGAGTATTTTTCCTGCAATTGATAGCAGTGAAATTCCTCGGTGATTATCGCAGGCTTGGCGGTTCCCTTTTCGCTTGTACAAGTGGACTATAGAGGCATCTTTAAAATCCTGGGGGACAGCCTCTTGCTGCCACATCATTAGGAAGATTTCATGCAGCTTTTCTAGTAGAACAATGCCACCTTCTTTGTATATTTCTGCTGGAATTGAGTCTACTCCAGGAGCCTTTCCACATGACATAAGATGTACAGCTCTTTGCGTCTCAAGAAGTGTAGGTGGGTCATCCATTGCCAGGTTAATTGGTACTTGAGGGAGGCGACTGATAGCATCTTCATTAATACTTGAGTTGCTGTTTAGGACAGCATGAAAGTGTTCAGCCCAGCGCTCAAGAATCTTCTCCCCATCAGTAATTAGATATGTCCCGTCAGCACTGAGAAGCGGGGATGAATTAGACGTTGTGGGTCCGTACACTTCCTTCATGGCGTTGTAAAAATTCTTCATATCATGCCTGTCTGCATATTGTTGAATCTCATCAGCTTTCTTGTTTAGCCATGAGTCTCGCATCCAGCGAAGTTTTTGTTGTATGACGCGGCGTATGCTATTATATGAGTCCGTTACGGTTGAAGACCTGGGATTGCTGATGTGTCTTTTGTGGAGTTGATGTTTCTGTGCCAACATTTGCTTGATTTCATCGCAATTGTCATCGAACCAGTCTTGGTGCTTTCTCGTCGCGGGTCCAAGGATTTGCGAGGCTGTGCTGTAGATTAGATCTCTAAAGTTCGTCCAAACAGTCTCAATGTTCGTATTGTTTAGAGTGGTGGATCTCAGTTTGCCCTCCAGGGCTGTCTCCAGAGATTGTTTAGTACTCGCACAGTTTAGCTTTGTGATGTTTAACCGTTTTAGGGTTTTCCTTCCTTGGGGCCGTCTTTTGGGCTGAATGCATATCTTAAGTTTAGAGATGATGAGACGATGGTCTGTCCAGCATTCAGCACCGCAGAGTGATTTGGTCACACGAACGTCTTGTCTATCTTTCTTCCTTGTGATGACGTAGTCTATTAGGTGCCAGTGCTTGGAGCGAGGGTGCATCCATGAGGTCCTGTTTCTTGTGGGAAGACTGAATACTGTGTTAGTAATCAACAAGTCATGTTCCACACACGTCTGAAGCAACAGGAGACCATTGCTATTACACCGGCCCACTCCATGTTTTCCTATCGCACCGTCCCAAAGAGCGTCATCGCAGCCTACTCTTGCATTAAAGTCACCAAGTATGACAAGCTTATCAGTGGAAGGAATGTTGGCGATGATAGAGTGAAGGTCCTCGTAAAACTTGGATTTCACTTCATCAGGGTTAGTCATTGTTGGGGCATAGCAGCTGATGATGTTGAGGTATTTCTTCCCGGCCAACAGAGGCAGTCTCATCGTCATGAGTCTGTCATTTATGCACTTTGGAGGACTAGCGAGTTTGCATACTAATGATGTCTTCATGGCAAAGCCAACACCGGCCTCACGGCGTTCCTCGCTCCCTCTGCCACTCCAGAAGAAGGTGTAGCCGGAGCCTCTTTCACTTAGTTCGCCCTCTCCTGGTAAACGGGTCTCGCTGAGAGCGGCAATGTCGACGTCATATCTTGAAAGTTCGTGGCCCACCAGCGCAGTCCTCCGTTGGGGTCTATTTGTTTCATCTCTGTCCATTAGTGTGCGCACATTCCATGTGCCCAGGGTGAGAGGAATAGTCCTCGGCTTTTTCTTTAGTTTGCGACCGCAGAAATAGGGTCCCCGCCAGCTGCGGTAGTCTGACTAGGGAAGATTTGAGCAGGCAATGTTTAGGGCACCTTTTCTAGCCCCTTCCTCATGCCATGGATGTGAGCAGTGCATTCCTAAAGAGGGCTGCTCAGTCGCTCAGTGTCAGTGGTGAACGACCCTATGGCCTGAGCCGCCTGCATGCAGGTTTGTGACTACGGCTGCCAGTGTACCCTCACCTGCCGCTTCGCCACTTGCCTGTCGCTACAGGGCTTTGGAATGAATCGATGATGATGATGAGAGTGACTTGCGCTGTGACTTTGTTTAAAGTGAGGAGGATTCGCGCAACACGTCAACCTCACTCTCTCGCCCAACACCATCTTGTCCAGCAGCAAGACGTTGTCGAGACAGCTGGGAATGGGGTTGGGTGCAGTGGATCACCAGGACGTCATATGTGTCTCGTCAAGCTCTTAGCACTCCACAATGCTTTGCTGTGTATCGCCTCTTGCCCGTTGGCCCACAGAAGAACCAGCGCGCAGGCAGCCGAAAACCAGTCTTCACATGCTGGGTAGACAAAGCCCACTTCACCGAGGTTTTTATCCCATCGGTTTACCCTCACCTGGTTTAGCCGGTCAGTCGAGACCGTTTACCGGGGTGTGGCCGCTGTGCATGCTACAGCTACTTGGAGCCACAGGTGAGAGTTAAGTGCAAGGTGGGGACCAAAGGTGGTGAACTACCCCAGGAGGAGTACGACTGCTCTCCATCCAGAGGTGCTACCCCTCCCATGGACACCCCATACACCCCATTGTGTCATTTAGGGTTTTCCTTCCTTGGGGCCGTCTTTTGGGCTGAATGCATATCTTAAGTTTAGAGATGATGAGACGATGGTCTGTCCAGCATTCAGCACCGCAGAGTGATTTGGTCACACGAACGTCTTGTCTATCTTTCTTCCTTGTGATGACGTAGTCTATTAGGTGCCAGTGCTTGGAGCGAGGGTGCATCCATGAGGTCCTGTTTCTTGTGGGAAGACTGAATACTGTGTTAGTAATCAAATAGTCATGTTCCACACACGTCTTGTAAATGGTATGGTATGGTAGATTGTACAGTATGGTATATTGAACTCTATGGTAAACGTTACGGTATGGTAATTCGTACAGTATATGGTTTTGTATATGTTACTGTATTGTAAATGGTACGGTATGGTAGATTGTACAGTATGGTATATGGTACTGTATGGTAAACGTTACGGTATGGTAATTCGTACAGTATATGGTTTGTATATGTTACTGTATTGTAAATGGTACGGTATGGTAGATTGTACAGTATGGTATATGGTACTGTATGGTAAACGTTACGGTATGGTATATGGTACGTAAATGGTTTGGTATATGTTACTGTATTGTAAATGGTACGGTATGGTAGATTGTACAGTATGGTATATGGTACTGTATGGTAAACGTTACGGTATGGTAATTCGTACAGTATATGGTTTTGTATATGTTACTGTATTGTAAACTGGTACGGTATGGTAATTCGTACAGTATATGGTTTTGTATATGTTACTGTATTGTAAATGGTACGGTATGGTAGATTGTACAGTATGGTATATGGTACTGTATGGTAAACGTTACGGTATGGTATATGGTACGGTAAATGGTTTGGTATATGTTACTGTATGTAAATGGTATGGTATGGTAGATTGCACAGTATGGTATATGGTACTGTATGGTAAACGTTACGGTATGGTAATTCGTACAGTTTATGGTTTTGTAAATGTTACTGTATTGTAAATGGTACGGTATGGTAGATTGTACAGTATGGTATATGGAACTGTATGGTAAACGTTACGATATGGTAATTCGTACAGTATATGGTTTTGTATATGTTACTGTATTGTAAATGGTACGGTATGGTATATTGTACAGTATGGTATATGGTACTGTATGGTAAACGTTACGGTATGGTAATTCGTACAGTATATGGTTTGGTATATGTTACTGTATTGTAAATGGTACGGTATGGTAGATTGTACATTATGGTATATGGAACTGTATGGTAAACGTTACGGTATGGTAATTCGTACAGTATATTTGTTTTGTATATGTTACTGTATTGTAAATGGTACGGTATGGTAGATTGTACAGTATGGTATATGGTACTGTATGGTAAACGTTACGGTATGGTATATGGTACGGTAAATGGTTTGGTATATGTTACTGTATTGTAAATGGTACGGTATGGTAGATTGTACAGTATGGTATATGGAACTGTATGGTAAACGTTACGGTATGGTAATTCGTACAGTATATGGTTTTGTATATGTTACTGTATTGTAAATGGTACGGTATGGTAGATTGTACAGTATGGTATATGGAACTGTATGGTAAACGTTACGGTATGGTAATTCGTACAGTATATGGTTTTGTATATGTTACTGTATTGTAAATGGTACGGTATGGTAGATTGTACAGTATGGTAGATGGAACTGTATGGTAAACGTTACGGTATGGTAATTCGTACAGTATATGGTTTTGTATATGTTACTGTATTGTAAATGGTACGGTATGGTAGATTGTACAGTATGGTATATGGTACTGTATGGTAAACGTTACGGTATGGTATATGGTACGGTAAATGGTTTGGTATATGTTACTGTATTGTAAATGGTACGGTATGGTAGATTGTACAGTATGGTATATGGTACTGTATGGTAAACGTTACGGTATGGTAATCGTACTGTATATGGTTTGGTATATGTTACTGTATTGTAAATGGTACGGTATGGTAGATTGTACATTATGGTATATGGTACTGTATGGTAAACGTTACGGTATAGTAATTCGTACAGTATATGGTTTGGTATATGTTACTGTATTGTAAATGGTTGTTGTTGTTGTTCGTCCGTCGTGATCGACGATGACCACTCTCATCATATTTGCTGGGCCGCCACATGTGTTCTCTGGTGGCTTATTAACCCTATTTTTGCACGAAAGAGGCGTCCGCATGTCGGACAAGAGATAGAAGCTTTCCCTTCAGGGGGGTTTTGGTTTCGTTCCTTTCTGGCCTGGCGTTTTAACTTGGCAGCCTGTTGTCTATTAGCTTCACAGACAGCTGCGCCATTCCATATCGTAGAGCGCCAGTGGGCTCGGTTACTGGCTGCTGCTTCCCAGGAGTCAAGTCCGATGTCGAAGGCCTTCAGAGCAGTTTTAAGTGTGTCCTTGTAGCGCTTACGTGGACCTCCGCGTGCTCTATGCCCTTCGGTAAGTTCACCATAGAAGAGCCTCTTGGGTAGACGATGGTCGGGCATGCGCACTAGATGCCCCGCCCAGCGTAGTTGGCTTTGCATGAGGATAGTGTGGATGCTGGGGAGTCCTGACCTGGCTAATATTTCGGTGTCTGGAACTTTTTCCTGCCATTTTATATTGAGTATTTTTCTAAGGCTTTTGGTGTGGAAGTGGTTCAGCAACCTCGCATGGCGTTGGTATACAATCCAAGTTTCACATGCATATAATAAGGTGGGGAGCACTACAGCTCTGTAAACTTTTAGCTTTGTTTGGGTGCTGATTCCCCTTCTGTTCCAGACACTGTCATGCAATCTACCGAATGCTGTGCTGGCCTTTGAGATTCTTGAGTTCACCTCGTCATCAATATTGGCCTTCTGGGACAGTGTGCTGCCAAGGTAAGTAAAGCGGCTCACTGTGATGATTTTGTTGCCGTTGATGAATATGTTAGGCTCAGTATAGGATTTGCCCGGGGCCGGCTGGTATAACACTTCTGTCTTTTTTGTGCTGATGGTGAGCCCAAAGTTAGAGCACGCACATTGTCTCAGCGTCCAAATGAGATTTCTTTTGATTGACCAAAAGATTCGCAATTTTATAGCTTGCTAACTGAGCTTTGACAGGAATTGAGGAAAATTTCTTCATTATTTTTTATTGCTGCTCTAAGTTGGACCGAATGGATGCGAAATAACTTTTCGGCTTGTCTTTCAATCATGGATGATTTGAGTTCAGATGCCGCTTCAGTTTACTGGGGTTCATGGACTCGTTGGACAATGCCATGTTACAATTAAGACAAAATGGAAAAGAAGGATCATTTGCACATCGTATGAAACCATACTCAAGATATTCCTCGTGATATTTCCGTTTGATAACATTCTTCTTGGATTTCGCAGCTCTCTCTCCATTTTGATGCTCGCTGGAATCATTTGGTATGGTAATTCGTACAGTATAAGGTTTTGTATATGTTACTGTATTGTAAATGGTAGGGTATGGTAGATTGTACAGTATGGTATATGGAACTGTATGGTAAACGTTACGGTATGGTAATTCGTACAGAATATGGTTTTGTATATGTTACTGTATTGTAAATGGTACGGTTTGGTAGATTGTACAGTATGGTATATGGAACTGTATGGTAAACGTTACGGTATGGTAATTCGTACAGTATATGGTTTGGTATATGTTACTGTATGGTAGATTGTACAGTATGGTATATGGAACTGTATGGTAAACGTTACGGTATGGTAATTCGTAAAGTATATGGTTTTGTGTATGTCACTGTATTGTAAATGGGACGGTATGGTAGATTGTACAGTATGGTATATGAACTGTATGGAAAACGATACGGTATGGTAATTCGTACAGTATAAAGTTTTGTATATGTTACTGTATTGTAAATGGTAGGGTATGGTAGATTGTACAGTATGGTATATGGAACTGTATGGTAAACGTTACGGCAGTGTTGTCCAACCGAAAAATCGTTCACGGCACTACTAAACTGGTAAAAAATTTGCGCGGCACACCTTACAAAAAACAAGAAATCAGTGTTTATTCAAAAGATTTT
>CALYLW010001355.1:7500-147740 GCA_944989445.1 Ampullaceana balthica | reverse complement strand
GGTGATGGTGTGGGGGGGTGAGAGATATTTGAGGTAGGGAGGGTGGGGGGGAAGATGGGAGAGGGGGGGGGGAAGGGTAGGGGGGGGGTAGGGTGTATTGTAATAGTAGGAGTAGGAGGGTTTTGATGGATGGGTTTTGAATTGATGGGGATGTGGTGTAGATTAGTGTGTAGATATAGGTGAAAGAGTTGTGGGTAGAAGGGGAATTGGGGGGATGGTGGGATGGGGGGGTTGGGTTGGAGGGGTGGTAGGGTTGATTTAGATTGAGGTTGGTGGTATTGTAGGTTGATAGGAGTGGGGGATTATTGTTTGATAGATGGTAGGGGGAGAGGAAGTTGATTGGATAGGTGAATGGAGGTGTGGAGGGGATATTATGAGTAGTGGTTGAGGGGAGTATGGTGGGAGGTATTATGGGAGTGGTTATTAGGATGATTGATATGAGGGAGAGAGGAAGTATAGGAATGGAGGATGTGATGAGATTGAAGGATGGTAGGTTATGGGTGGGAATATTTTTATAGTGGAGGGGAGAGGGGTAGTGAGAGGTGGGTGGTAGGATTGGAGAGGAGGGATGGGGGGAATTTTATTGGATGGGTTTTTAGTATGTTTGGGATTTTGGATGAGGAATGTAGGGGGAGATTGGATTTTTTTATGGTAATGGGTAGAATATTAGTGAGAGATATGATTGGGGATGCCTATACAAGCCCGTATTGATTACAAACTGGCCGTTCTCTGTCACAATTTCTTTTCGGACTCAAGCCCATCGTATCTTACTGAACTTTTGTCGGTCTACTCACCCACTCGCAAGCTAAGATCTTCTGCAGACACACGCGTTCTCTCTGTTCCTACGACACGCACCAAAACGTTTGGTGAAAGGTCGTTCTCTTTTTGTGCAGCCAAACAATGGAATTCTCTACCATTACACATACGTGGTATTCAAACAACCAAGTCCTTCAAGACTGCACTTAAGACACATCTTTTCAAAATTTATTTTTAAAATTGATGAAACAACATTTCTTGTAAATGATTAACGTAGCTTATGTATAATGTATTGTAATTGTGTGTGTTTGTTGTGATATGAATGTTAATTTAATACTTATAAGTATGTTATTTCTTTCATGTAAAGCGCTGTGAGCCCAGTTCCTTACTGGGATACAACGCTATATAAATAATCAATTTATTATTATTATTATTCAAGTAACAGCTAAATGCCAACTACTAAAATAAAATAAAAACGTTGATACAAATTTAAAGAAGTTCTGTAAAAATGCATTGGGCATTGACTTAAAAAATTATTACAAATTAAAACGAGGACCCATACATAAATGATTTAGCTATATAAAATTAATAATTAGAAAATGATATGCACAAAAGTTGGTTTTAGTTAACAGAAAACAATATGTGCAAAACAGTCCCTTGAAAATGTTATACATTTAGGAAAATATGACATTATAAGATTAGTACATTTAATAAAATAATCGTTGAGAATATACAAAATACAGTTTTATATCTACCCTCAAAGAAACCATGCAAGTTAGATATTTTACGAGAGCAATGTCCATGCTATGATACGGGTAGGCACAATAAAAGTAACTATATGGTTTTGGGTCTCAAATTCTCCTTAAAAATGAGTATAAACGAATCAGAGAAATTACAAATAGTGATAAATCAAATCCCATTTGTATAAAAATCACGATATGTGTGTCGAGATAATAGAAAGTATAATTAATTTAAATATTACCCATCAATTTAGGTATTTCTGCTTTAATAACGCATTTTTTTCTCTATATAATCTAACAGAATAACAAAGATCCTTAACATTTACCAACTTTTATAGGCAAGGCTCAATTTCTTTTCACAGGAATAAAACAATGAAAACAATATCTTTCATATGCTTCCTTTGGTTCTAGGAAAAAGCTCTCAAAACACCCGTTCCATTCTAGTCTTAGCATGAAATTAGTTTAAGAGAAATATAATTTTTTTTGAGCCAGATAATATGTATGTCAATATTTATGCCTAGGGGAGGGTGGAAAATAGGGTTTATTTGGTTAAAAGATGTTTCTATTGACATAAATAATACCATAAAAGCAATGGTTTGTTTTTAAATTCCGAGAAATTGATCTTCTAATAAATTATTATGTCATTTTAAATGACTTACCACTCTTTTCTTCTAGTAGAAACAAAGCAATACATTTGCAGATTCTTGTTCCACCAAAATGAACGGATTATTTTTCTTGTATTTATATATCAGCCTTTTTTTCATTGTAGCTTTTTTCAGCTTATAAAATGAGAAATATGGTAAGTCCTTAATATATAACATATACTATGTGAGGCATTTTATTTTAAATAAGAATACTTTTAAAAAAACTATTTTATTTTCAAGAAAGTGTATACAGATTAAAAGAAAACTGCCATTTGGTGAACCACATAATTTGTCTTTAAATATTTTTGGCCTGTTACCATCTCGGGAGTGTACTCAATAATTTCCAAAAGTGTCATGCTTTTACCTACACGGGAAATCAGAGAATTAGCTTGAGTCAGTTTTTATATAAGAAAAAGTACATTTGGGCCCCCGCCCCATTGAGTGATAATGTAAATATTTTTTTGCATGCTACCAACGAGGGAGTGGACTCAACAACTTCCAAAATATTCATGTTTCTATCTACACCGGAAAGTGGAGAATAAGGTGATTTTTAGTATAAGGAAAAAAACACTTTTAGGCCCCCAGCCCCCAAGAGTGTGAATTTAAAAAACATTTATTTCGCCATTTTTCGTCGTGAGATGGTACTACAACAACTTCCCACACGTTTTAGGCTTCTACCTACTCAGGAATTGGAGAATTAGTGATGAGTCAGTTTTTAATATATAGAAAAAAGTACATTTGGGACACCGGCCTCCATTAAGTGCTAATATAAATATTGTGTTTTGCCTCTTAACACCGCTGAAGTGTACTTAACAACTTAACAAATTTCATGCTTCTACCTACACGGGAAATAGGAGAATGTGATTTTCAGTTTTATATAGCACATATAAGGAGAAAAATTCATTGGGGCCCCCGGCCCACAGAAGGTGATAATTAAAAAAACAAATTAACCTGTTACCATCGCAGGATTGTACTCAACAACTTCCCAAAGTTTCATGCTTCTACCTACACGGGAAGTTGGAGATTTAGTGATGATTACGTTTGTAATATAAGAAAAAAATTGATTGTGGCCCCCGGCCCCCAGTAAAAGATAATTTTTATACTTTTTCACACTGTTACCTTCGTGGAAGTGTACTTAACAAGTACTCCAAGTTTCATGCTTCTACCTACACGGGAATAAGAGAATTAGTGATTTTAAGTTTTTATATATAGCTCATAGTAGAAATAAACTTCATTTGGGCCCTCGGCCCACAGGAAGTGATAATTTAATATGTTTTTGTCTGTTACCATCGCAGGATTGTACTCAACAACTTCCTAAAGTTTCATGCTTCTGCTTATAGTCTATATGAGGTGAAGAAACCTTTTTGGGCCCCCTGCCCCCATGAAATTAAATTTAAAAAAAAATTATTTTATTCCAATTATCGCCGCGAGAGGCTACTCAACAACTTCTAAGGTTTCATGCTTTACCTACACGTGAATGTGGAGAATTAGTGATGATTCAGTTTTAAATATTAGAAAAAAACTACTTTGGGCCCCCTGGCCCCCCAGTAAGTGTTAATTTACATATTTGTTTCGCCTGTTACCATCACGGAAGTGTACTTATCAACTACTCAGAGTTTCATGCTTCTACCTACACAGAAAAAATGAGAATTAGTGATTTTCAATTTTTATAAAGCTCATATGAGGAAAATACTTCATGTGGGCCCCCGGCCCACAGGAAGTGATAATTTAAATATTTTTCTCCTGTTACCATTGCGGGTTTGTACTTAACATTTATTCAAAGTTTCATGCTTCTGCCTACTCGGGAAATAGGATAATTAGTGATTTTCAAATTGTATATAGGTCTTATAAGGAAACAAACGTTTTTGGGCCCCCGGCTCCCATGGAGTGTTAATTTTAAATTATTTTAAGCCAATTTTCGGCGCCAGAGGCTATTCTGCCTACACGGGGTGTTGGATAATTAGTGATGAATCAGTGAGTGAGTGAGTGCGTCAGTGAGGGCTTTGCTTTTATTTAAGTCACACTGCTTGTATATTGTATTTTCCATCCATCCTTCCTTCAAATCTTGTAACGTAAAATTATACCACTTCTGATGGTCCTAGAGATCTCAAAATTTTACCACATATAGTTCGTGGATGACAATGCATTGTAACAAAATTTCAGATCGATCGAAATTACCGTAATTAAATTATTCAAATTTTTAGTTTATCTCCATTTATCTCTATTTAGAATGTATAGTCGTCTGCTAGAGTTGACCTCCATGGCTCACTGGTTTCACTCCAGCCCTCGTTTACCAAATCCCCGTGTTTTACATCAAGGGCAGCGGAGATCAGCGCTACTATCACATTAATTAGAAATAGTTATCTATATGTAAGAAAATAGTTGCAATGAGAAATGATTTGTGATGGGCACCCAACGCTTTTATGTGCAGTAGATAGGTTCACTGATTTTACCTGTTTTCATAGAAAAAAATGTTTTCTTCTTTTTAGTGCACTTTCTATATGTAAATAAAAGCTTGTACTTTTTAAAAAAAATATGTTTTTACATTATATTTTATTATTAGTATAGATAACGAAAATTGGTAAATAAGACGGTGTTGTTTTGACAATCAACAAAATAATATTATATAAATATTGTTAAAATGTTACAATTAAGAAAACAATGACTATGGTTTGTAAACAAAACGTAAGGTAGAATTAACTTTTAAAATAAATTAATTTAGAGATTTGAAGAAAGATTAAAGCAAATACATTTTTGTAACGGCTGGATTAACTCATCTCGAAACTACATAAAGAAAAAATCAATTATTAATTCTTTAAAATTAAAAATAAATAAATAAACTTATACGTAGTCTTAATAGATTCGCTACATTACCAAACATAAAAATAAAACGCTTCATCACATTTAGTTCACAGGAAAAAAAACAACAAAAAAACAACAACAACAACAACAAAAACACATACACTGACTTACATACTTACGTGCACAAACATACTTATACACACACCACGGAGCGTGATATTAACATTTTAAAAAATCACTAACCATGGCTCTTTTTACTTCGTTTCCTTTTTACAAATTAATGTAACCTCAGACAATGACGTAACGCCACAATATTTTATTGAGATAAACGCCTTCTTGTTAATCTCGACACCAAAATGTTTATTATTTTACGTCTTAATTTTTAATATTATAAATTTTATAATAAGGAGTTACCCCACATAGGGGCTTCACACGGACGCACTTAGGTGCAATATATATAGGGACGAGCACAATGCCCGTGCTATTCTACGGGGTGGGCACAATAAAAATAACTTTATTTTGTTTTGAGTCACACTTTCCCCTTAAAAATGAGTGTAAAAGCATAAAGAAATTAGGGTAGTGATAAATCAAACCCCTTCTTTATAAAAATCACGATATGTGAGTCCAGATAATAGAATGTATGAGGAATTTAAATATTACCAATCAATTTTTGTATTTCTTGTTTAATAACGCTTGTTTTTCTCTTTATACTCTACCAGAATAACAAAGATCCTGAACAGTTACAAAAAGTTAATGGGCAAGGCTCAATTTCTTTTCACATGAATCAAAAAAATGAATACAATATCTTTCCATATGATTTTTTTTGTTCAAGGAAAAGCTCTCAAAACACCCATCCATTCCATTTAATCATCTAAGCATGAAATTACTTCAAGACGAATAGGATATTTTTTAAGCCAGATAGTATTTATAGGAATATTTATGCCTAGGGGAGGGTGGAAAATTGGGGTTTGTTTGTTTAAAAAACACATTTTCTTTTCACATTAATAATAACATAAAAACCAAAATAAATAATTTTGTGTGTGTGTGTTTTTTTTTGTTGTTTTCTTTAAGTTCTGAGAGATTGATTATCTAATAAAGTATGTCATTTTAAGTGACTTCCCACTCTTTTCAGCTAGAAATAACAAAGAAATAAACTGGCAGATACTTGTTTCAATAAAATAACGGATTATTGTTCTTTGTATTTATATTTAAGCCATTTTTCAATGTAGCTTTTTTAGCTTATAAAATGACATTCATTTTTTCGCCAGAATACGCACTTTTTGAAGCTAGAACCTATAAATAAGTCGTAATACCCGCGATATGACTTTACACTAAATATATGTACAATGTACACCTTAACAGTACAGTTTATATCCGAAGTGTGTGCCATGCAACCGCATTGCTCTAGAAATCTATTTTTTAATGAATGTTTTAGGTTTCGTTAGCTCTTAAATACCTTTCTTATTATTACTTTTTTCATGGCAAAAGCTCTCCAAAAAATTATTTCTATTTCCAGACTAAGTATAATCTTAGTCAAACAAATAGGATATTTTTTTTAATGAGCCAGATATTATTTATGTGAATATTTATGCTTAAATAATGTGTGTATGGGGTTTATTTGTTTTAGAGAAACATTTTAAACGCAATGTTTGGGCTTTAACTTTACCCTGCTGGCTTAGTTTAATTTATGTAAAAAGTATAAAAACAGTTGCTAAGCTATAGTGTTTATGCCACCCAGGGTTGGACGATATTATTGACTCTTACCCCACCAATAAAAGGTACCTTTCAAAAGGTCTGAAAGCTGCCACTCAATATAAAAATAACTATTCAACTTATTACCCACATTCTTAGGTCTGTGCATATAACTTCTATATAAAATTCATTTTCGTCTTTAACATTAACGATTTTTTCAATCCATCTATTTCTTTGGGGCAGTTTATGGATCAATCGTACCAGAAAAAAATCACGTAAACGATTAAAGCACCGAAAAAAAAATATCTACCTAAAAACATTGACAATGCCTTTCATCACTAAAATTCCGTTCCCTGTACATTATTCTATTTATAAATTTAAATTACCCATCACGTTTAGCTTAATTTATGCAAAAATAATATTAACAGTGGCTAAGCTATAGTGTTCGGTTGGTATCTGGTTTTACTCATGTGCCTTCTATCTCTAATGCATTGAAAAATTATTAGTATTTGATTATTTATAACAATCTTTTTAAATGTCTAATACATAAAGTAATTAAATTTAAGCATATATAATGATATAACGAAAAGTGGTAAAATGACACTGTATTTTATAATAAAGAAAATAATAGTATCTTATCTTAGCTTCTTATCTATTCTGATTCAGTCACTTCTTCTATACATAAGGTTATTACGTCCTACGCTTATCTATTGTTTGTGTTTAGTCCTGAATTCTTATTAGAGTTTTACATGTTGATAAAGTGTTGGCTTTCCTGATTTCTTCAGGCAACCCATTCCACGCCCGAATTCCGGACGAGAAGAACGAAAATTTGTATGAATTTGTTCTTGCATACGGAATAAGAAAGGTGTTTTTATCCTTATGTCTATCTGAGGGTTGTATATGTTATCTTTGTGTTGTATTTCTAAATTAGAATTAATTGCTTTATGTATAATTACTACTTTACTCTTGGTTCTTCTATTCTCTAGTGTTTCAAGATTTAATGATTTAACTAATGGTGTTATTCTTGACCGTTTTGAATATTCTCCAGTAATGAATATGGCAGCTCTTTTTTGGATTTGTTCTAGTTTATCAATTCTATTTTATCAATGTTTTCTTTGGTGGATGGGTCCCATACAGAAGATGCATATTATAGTACAGGCCTCACCAAAGTGAGATAGCATTTTAGTTTTATATCTGTATTACATTTGTAAAGGTTTCTTTTTATAAAGCCTAAGTTTTCATTTGATTTTTTAATAATTTCATTGACATGGGGATTCCATGATAATTTCTCATTTATTATGACTCCTAAGTATTTTGCATCTTTAGTGTGGGCTACTTCCTTTCCACGAATAAAATATTTTGAATTTATTTGTTTCTTTTTCTTTGTTAATCTTAACAGTTGATATGAAAAATGCATATTGATTTAAATATTATCTAATAATATCTAATATTTTGTAGACAACTCCACAACAAACTAATTTTTTCGAATAATAATAAATAAGAATGTGCTGTTTTAACTATAGTCTATAGTTCTGATTTATTTAAGCTTTCAATTTGAATTTTAATTACATTCTTATTAATTCTCAATAAAAAACTTTTTTTTAAAAAAACCTTTAAAGTGATAAAAATGTCACTAACAAGTCAAAACTTCTACAAATGACAGTGATATTTGTCAAATTGTTGAATAAGTAGTTAACTAATGTAAATTAGTTTACTTTAATAATAATTATTAGCCTTAGTCCATAAAGTACGTCACGCTATTTCTGACTCTTTTTAACTCCCCCCTGTCACAAACTGTCACAAACCTATGACCCCCCCCCCTAAAGTGCGTCACACTTTCGAACAAAAATGTTGCTTTTTATTAACAAAATAATTAAAATTTAATAAATAAAAAACTCACCGTGACGTCACACATGGTCGGACAACCCCCTGCCCCCAGTCACAAACTGGCACACTTTCTTACACCCCTCCCAACATCTGGAGCGTGACGTACTTCATGGTCAACCCCTTATTAGTATTTAAAATTATTTTTTTCAAACACAAATTAACTTACCCAAGTGTGTTAAGGCCAGCCTTTCTTCGGGAGAAATTGATTTCCAAAAATTAGGTTTCAAAACGTGGTCTTACTCTATTTAATTTAATCTTTAAACAAATGTTTTAGGTCTCATCCTGAAAATTTTAGAAAAATAAAAGCTTCTTGGACGACAAACTACTACGGTGACTCTAGCGCCAGCGGCTTAGGCAACAATCAACAATGTTTCAATGTATGAAACTCAGAAATTCAACACTCTTAAACCTCTACAAGATTTGGGTTTAACCACATGTCTCTCTGATCTTTACCCATCATAATAAATAATGGGGGAAATATATTTATATGATTTTTATCTATTCTAATTTTATATGCAAATATTAACGGAAAACAGTGGTTGTTAAGCTAAACAAATAAAAACGAAAGTAGGCTATGTCTATATTAACACACAAAATGTGTGTTTAAATAGCGAAAAGGAGAAAGGTTAAAGGTTGTTGTCAAGACAAACAATGAAAATCGCGCGATATCAGCTGAAGCAAAAGCTTGGAGTGTAGCCACCATCAAAATTACATTTCAGATGCGTGATAAAATTCCCTATTGCTATAAGCTTACAGAAATTGTAATGAAATTTCACGTTTCCTTTTTTTATTGTGTGAGTGAAGTAAAAGTTTTACTTACAATAAAAAAATGAAGTAAATATTAAAATATCGTGCATTGAAAGCGAAACAAAATTAAAATGTGTAAGTACATTTAATGTTAGTTCTTCAATTAATGTTCACTTGAATGTGTACATTACATGAATTATTGTTTTAAAACTAGTATATTGATGTATCGCTGGTTTACATGACATGTCTTTCATGTGTGTCCGTTATTTTTTAAAATAAAATTATTCACTCATCAAACTGAAATAACCACGGGATTTACGGATTAAGTAAATCAAAATCACCGTCGACCAAACGTATATGATAAACGCTACTTGACGAAACACGATCATAACAAGCAATGTCTAACAATAATAATTTTACAATAAAACAACAATTTTTTTACATTTTTTTTAAAAACTTGTTTTAAAAAATAAAATTGAATTAAAAATTAACCAGAAACGCATTTAAATAAAATAGACCTTATATTATGATAAATGATTTCTTGTGAAATACTATTGGTAATAAATTGTTAAAATATTCTTATAAAAATGTGTATACAACATTAAAATGAATTTGATATTTATAAGTATATACATTAGGGCTGCGATAATTTAACGATTAATTTCTCGATTAATCGATAAAAAAATATTAACGATAAATTAATCGACACATCAATAAAAAAATATTGGAAGACAAAATGTAAATGGAAAAAATTATAATAAATAGCGGCCGATATATAATACATTTCCTGACGATTACACGAACATTTTCGGTTTTAAACTATTGACTGATGGGAATGTTCAAAATGTTGATAAAGTTTGATAACCATTTTTCAAACACTTCGCCTACTTATCAAACCAAATGAAAAGCGTATTAAGCTAACGGCAGTAATTGAGTTCACATCACAGACAGAAATGACGTCAGCTCTTCTGACGAATTACTGCTTTACAAAACTGAGATGAAAGTTACTGAATCTATTAACCCTCTGTAATAATGTAAACTTAATGAACACCGATATCCGATTATGTCATTCCTTGCAAAGACCGTTTTGTTCTTACCAGTTACCTCAGTTTCATGTGAATGATTGTTCCGCTCGGCTGGTTATATTGTCAATTAGACCCGCTCATCATTTGAGCCAAATAATGTCACCTGTCTTTTTGCGTAGTTGGTTAAAAGATGACACATAAAGGAAACAGCCCAGTGTTATTTAGATCTTCAACATGAACGTTTAATGAGTGTAACGTATGACATCATAAATTTTAATTTTTTGCTTTAATTAATAGTTAATTATTTTTCCAATATTAATTAAATTGATTGAAAAGTGTTACAAATTAAAGACGCATTTAGAAAATGAAAATATATGTTGAAGAAAGGTGTCATTTAATTAAAAGTGAGAGTCTGTAACAGTGAATAACAGAATAGATAAGCAGGCATGGGTGGGGGAATAATAAAATATTTCTGGGAAAGAGTTTGCTTGAGTGTTTGCAAACATCCTCACTGTGGTTGTAAAACAAACACAAAAAACAAAAAACACAACCAAAAATATCAAACATAACTAACCCAACAAAAATTAGAAAAAAAAATTAAGGAAGACCGCCCATGGATTCGATCCGCATACCATTAACTCAGACTAACCACTCACCTGTTGAAGCTGACGATCTAATTACTATCTTTTAAAATTATAAGAATTATCATTAATTGAACACCAATCATTTTTTATGACAGTGCTACTTTAAAACTTTAATGATCATGATATTTTAATTTGTATTAGCATATAAATGACACATTTTAGCAGAAATCAAGTGATATCTGCTTTTATTTTGTCTACACCGGGCGCGTATTTTTTTCAACGTGACGAGCCCCTAGAAGGCGCATGCGCAGACGACCCGTGCGGATAATACTCAGCATTATCCCCAAGCCAAAACCGTGCGAATAATAACTTCGATTTTAATATATTGGCTGTCAAGTTTTATATTCAAAGTTTTGTTAAGATCCATCAATTTACACAGTAGCTAACGCTTAAACTAATTTATATATAGCTCATATAAGCAAAAATTGACATTATGGGCCCCCGGCGCTCCATGAGTTAAATTTAGAAAAGAAAGTTATCTTATCTTATCTTATCTGTTTACAGACGCTCCTTTTATACAGAAGATTATTGCGTCCTACGCTTATCTATGGTTTGTGTTTAGTCCTGCAACGTTGCCAGTTACCATCCCGAGAGCGTACTCAACAGTCTCCAAAAGTTTTTTGACTATCGGGTGATTGGTTTAGTCATCTATAAAGGACATGCACACACACATACACACACACACACATACATACTTTCATTTATATATATATATATATATATATATATATATATATATATATATATATATATATATATATATATATATATAAGCCTAAATCTCTTCATCAACCTGGTGGCCAAAATTTAAAACAGCATTTCTTTAGTTTTTTGTTGTTTTTTTAAAGACATTTATTTGTTATCGAATTATTACTGAATTGAATGGTATGATACAGCTTGATTCAAAAGGTAAAATGAATTCAATGAGCCAGAAAAATTCAAATCACGCTTCACTACGGGAAATTGGAGAATAAGTGATGAATGACTGAGAGCTAAGAATTTGGAAGTTAAATTGAAAGATACATATTAAGGAGAAATCATAGATACATTTTAAAAAAATAAAACATATTTAGGAAATACCAACTTCAGTGTAAGAATGGAACAGCATTAGTTTAATACGACCATAAGAATATTATTATTTTATACATAAATTTATATGTTAAATCTACCTTATATTCATAATTTTAAATTTAAAACAATATATAAAAACATACATAATTTCTTCTTCCATTTAAGCTTGAGATGATTTTATATGAAGCAATTATGTCCTCAAAAATGCACTCAATTATTTATGAATGAAGTTTTATTAAATATGGAATTATGAAAAAAAAACCCAACTAGCAAACGAAATAGCCAATGCCATAATAACATGTATTAAGTAAAAAAATTAAAGTTAAAAATAAAAACAGTCAAGTCTCAACATTCCTACTTGAACAATAAGCTGCTATACTTGCACCCATTCATTGCATCATCACTGCTCGATAAACCATAGATATATAAACTAACTTTTACTTTCATTTACGTTAAAATCCTAATCCAAACTAAAGATGAAGATAAAATAATTATAATAAATAAATACATAAGCTCAACAAGCTTGTTTATTTTAAGTTACACATTTTGTTTTATTGCGATGAGTAATGTTTAATTACTTTCTGTTTTATGTAGAGATTATGCGTGCACTTTGTCAAGGCGAAGTTTTATAGAAACTTCGCACAATCCGTTTCAATTATCTTACGTAATCTCCAAAATTTAATATAAATTGAGAATATTCAATATGCAGAATTTTCTACAGGAAGTGATTTAATTTGAGGTCAAAACCAGTGCTAAAATGCTCTCGTATTATACATTTATAAGACGATATAAGTTTGCTACTTTGTACATTGATCTGATTTAAACACATTTGTAAGTTTATGTTCACGTGCTAACTTTCTTTTAAGCTTCAACATGTGGCTTGAGTTGACTTTGTTGAAATGAACCCTAGTCATTGACACATAACAACATAATGTATGTGTATTATTCCTCTCGTCAGCGTAGCTGTTACGCAGACATGTCCTGTGCTATTTTTGTTCCCAAGACACGCTCTAAAACGTTTCGTGTACGACCTCTCTTTCTATGTGATCCCCAAAAATTGGTGTCTCTCCGATTGCATTATGGTGACACATCCACCACTCGGGCCTTAGACTTGTTTACATGCCCCAACGTTTCCAGTTTTAACACTAGGTTTTACGTTTAACTATTTCCTTTTATCTCGCTACTTTTTATGCAACTATTATGCCGTGTGGCTATATTATTTCTCATATTGGCTTGTTCACATATTATATATGTTTTATTTAATTTATTTGTGTTTATGTAATGTGTGATATTTTATGTAAGTTATAACTTGTATGTGGTGTGCAGCAAGCCCTTCCTATGATGGTGTGCAACACTATGTAGGCTGCACCAAAGGTCAAAACATCAAAGGACTTTTTAAGTTTAAGATACACGAAAAGAAAAGCTGCAATAATATATACTTTGAAAACGTGTTTTTCTTCTTCTATTAACCTTAAAATAAATTAAGAAACAAATTGCATTATTTTGTAAAAGAAATATTATATTAAAGATTGTGTACGAACTATTAAAAATTTGTAACTGTTGCAATTTCCAATTAAAGTTTTCTTTAGATCAATGCAAATCAAAATATTAATACAAGTTGTCATTGTTTAAAATTAGAACTTAACATTAGATAACTTTTAATTTTATACATAGAGCGCTAAATTTTATGGGATGGAAAAATATGACATATTTTATTTTAACACGAACTTAACGAAAAGTAAATAGTATCCTTCAAAATAGTAATTGTGTTTTTTTTTCAGCTTTACAGGTTTCGAATTAAAAACCTTTGACATAAGATATTCAATTTACACACACAACAAAACAATGGGTCTATAGTCAATGATATTTGATTGTTTATTTTAAAATAACATAAACTTCAAATCATTAATTTTTGTTTTCTGCTTTTACATGAAAAACTGAATGCAAGGATGGGTGGAGATTCTTATGATACAATGCGGATGGTCCTAGATTAAATACATGCTATATTATAGAACGGACAGACCATGCTTGGCTGATAGAAGCAGAGTTCTGTTGCCAGCCCAAAAGCCACCCTTATTTACCCCAACTACTGTCAAGTACCAGACCTAGCTTGACTCAGAGGCGACTATAAGCCACTGGAAGAAATTCGTGTTTTTTACAGACTCTCTCTTTTACGACTCTCGGTTAAACGTCCAAGCGTGACAACCGTGCTTGCCTAAACCAAAGGCTTAGTTTTAGTTGTTTTTGTTTTTTACTAATATTTACGGATGTATCAACATCTATAACTTAATGTAGGTAAGCAACTGTAAGTTTATATTACAGCTTTTAGCCACAATATATGTGCATTGTTGTTTGTACCGATCATTAAATTTAAGCAATTCCTTTTTTTTTAAAATAACAGATAGTGAAATTTGATAGTGTGCTGTCAATTTGCATTATAATTATATCATATACTATTACATATTGAATTAATTAATGATTTCTTATTATTTATCGATACATTCATTGGAATACTAACTGTTTTAATACGTTTTTTTGTTTTTTTAATTTTATTTTTAAATCTTTATGGCAAAAAATACGTTTTTTTCCCCTCTTTTTTTTTGTAAATACGCTATTTACAGAGAAAACACTATTGCAACTTACCTTCCATACTTATTAAATAGTTTATAGTAGGTAGAACATACGGACACACTGCTGATCTTTTGGGCAGTAAGTCCTCGTTCACAGGACAACCACAAACAATTATTTGACGAGTCCTTACCAGAGAACATCAGAATTTTAAGAAATATGTAGTTTTTGAGCTTATCAACTTTAAAATCAATTTGTTTGTGCTGAAATTGGAAAACAAGAATATAGTCATAGTGCTTATTAGAAATTACAGTGAAAATCTTTATCCTCCGACAAATCGCTAGATAGTCTAGTAATAGTGGTTGTTTAAGGGTTTCTTTATATTTAAATTAGTGAAACCTGTTATCTCTGTTGAACAATAGAAAATGATAATAACATACATACTAAATGGAATATTAAATAAAATACATTGAATTACATTGTTTTTAGAAAAGTGTATGCTTCATAATTTGTGTACATTAAAAAAGGATACCTATGCAAAAAGTCTAAGCAAAGAAAGTTGCAAGTTCATCAAAGAATAAAATATATTTTTTTTAAATAATAATAATAATTACCTCAGTGGAGTACAATATATTTTATAAAATTTAAAAACTAGATTTTTTTACTCCCCATCATTTTCACGCTTAAATAGCCTTTCGTTTTATAAAATATGTTGCTAATAATTTTTTTTTAAAATCCGTCAACAAATCTTACCCTTAAAATTGTTTTGTAAAGAAACAAATCTCACGTGAACATGACAAACATTATTTGCACAGTAAGCGTTACTTTGTTGCGAAATTGGGATTCTAAAATTGCCTAAATGTTTGACATACAATGGGTATTACTGATACTGATAGTGATGCTACTGTGGTATAACCTTGGGAATTGTCTTCTTATCTTACAGTTTAATGACACTCTTCGGTAGCACAGTTTTACTATTAAAAAATCAAGAAAAAACTGCAATAATTTTTTATTTTTTTAATTTTAATCAGTATGATGTAAGTAGCATAGATTCACTAATTCTTAGTAAAAGACAGAATTGTAGAAAAATAACTGATCTTTTACTTTTTACTATTATATTAAAATAATTAGGCAAAAGAAAAAAAAATTTCTAATGATTTCTATAATGTGAAATATAAATGAATCTTAAAAACACACAAGATATTATAAATACATTACGATGTAGCCTAAATTACTTACTAAGTCAATTAAATATTATATAGTATATTCAACAGTAGGCCTATACAGCATGATAATTTCTTTAGTAGCATGCATTACTAATGCATTAATTACGACTTCCGGTTTTGTGAGCAGTCACTATTTCTACTAGAGCTAAGTTTTCATATATTTTCATATATTTGCCTAATTTCATAATACTAAATTCTTTTCCAACCCTTAACTAATCTTTAATTAACCAAATTATAATAATTTTAGCTGTTTAATAATATTATTTTTTACTAAAATTACTAAAATCCTAAGTAGTTATGTAGGCAGCCATTTTTATTGTTATTGTTATTAATTTTGAACTCTCCTAATCGTAACTGTGTACATAACATTGATAACATAAAATCACCAATTTTATATACCTTCCAAATAAATTAATTACTAGGTGTAGAATTCATATTTAAATTTAATTGAACTTAATCAAATTAGAACAATTAAGCACACTTTAACAAAATTATACATAACTTATAGTATCATAATAATTTAAATAATAATAGTAATTAGTAATAGTAATAGTCTTAAGTCTTAAACTTAAGCCTTAAAATTAAACCTAGTCTAACACTAACCCGAAAATGAGAATTTTCATCTTAGTCTTAGTAATAACCACACTACTTTTAAGGACATTAACGTCAACCAACAAACATCCTAAAAATCAGAGTAATATATCAATAATTATAAACCACCACAACACAAAGCACACTGACTACACCTCTATCTTAAGCACAATAAAGGAAATCTCCTTCAAACAATGGAAACATAAAATATGTAGATATAAGCAAAAACACTTAATCTTAATTTTGCTCCTCTCAGGCGACATAGAACTTAACCCAGGCCCAGTATCATCTAAATGTCAAATTTGTATTAAGGCATGCACTACCAAACAAGGAACCATTCAGTGTGACACCTGCAATGAATGGTACCACATTGCATGCCTGCATTCTAACACACCAAAGCACAAAGCAATAGGCCTAAGAAATAAATATGCATCTTGGCACTGCATACATTGTGGGTTGCCCCAAATCAGTTCAGATTTATTTAACTATAAGGACCTTATCACCACAAACTCTTACAGTGTTTTGGCTAATCCTTTTATAAATAAACCACTAGATAAAATGAAACCAACCACACAAACCCATAAAATTACCCATAAAAAATCTAATAATAATAATAATCAAAACATTCTCAAAACACTAATAGTAAATTTCCAAAGCTTAAAAAATAAAATTCCAGATTTAGAACTACTTATAAAAACAGAAGAACCAGACATAATTGCTGGTTCTGAAACTTGGTTGAACCCCAACATATATAACTCTGAGATTTTAAACACCAATTATAATATTTTTAGGAAAGACAGATCAGACAATTATGGAGGAGTGCTACTTGCAATTAAATCAAATATCATAGCTGAAGAAATTACTACACAGCAAAATTTTAATATAGAGTCTATTTATTGTAAAATAATTACACCAAACTCATCCCCACTTATTGTAGGCAGTATATATAGACCTCCGAATACAAACCCAGAATACATGAACAATCTTTGTAGTCAATTAACTTTCATAAAAGAGAATAATAAAAATGCAGTTCTATGGATTATGGGGGACTTTAATCTTCCAGATATAAATTGGAAAAATTATACAATTGATAACCATCAAACTAACAAAGAAATTAATGAACACTTCCTAGACACTATAAACAACATAAACCTAGAACAGATAGTAAAAACAGCAACAAGGAAAAATAAAACACTAGATTTATTCCTAACAAATAGACCAGGACTCGTGTTAGACTATAAAATAATTCCAGGACTGTCCGACCATGATATTGTTAGGGTCACCAATACAATAAAAACTAAAATTAATAAGATACCTAGAAGAATAATCTATCTTTGGAATAAATGTAATTCAATAAAACTACACCAATCAGCGGCTAACTTCCAACAAACTTTCCTAAGTAAATTTAACACAAATAGCCCAGTAGAAGAAATTTGGAAAGATATAAAAACAAATCTAAAAACTATAATGGATGAGAATGTTCCAACAAAACTAACATCAAATAAAATTAACAAATGCTGGTTCAATTCTAGATTGAAAAAGCTATGCAAACTAAAAGAGAACTTATTTAAGAAATATAAAGCTACCAATTCATATAGGATACACAAAAAATACTTAAAGATTAAACACTTGACACAAAAACTTAGTCGGAACCTCCAAAATGAATATATAAACAATGTAATTACCAAAGATAACAATAAAAACTTATGGTCCTTTATCAAATCTAAAAAAATGGAACCTTCAGGAATAGCCACACTAAAAGGCTCAAATAATAAAACCTATAATGATAATGAAACTAAAGCTAATATCCTTAACACATATTTTGCATCATCTTTTTCTGCCTCAGGCGACAAGGAAGTTTTAATAAATTTAAATAAAATGGAGGAAATAGGCAACATAACTGTAGATGAGATAGGTATACATTCACTCCTAAAAAACTTAAAAATAAACAAAGCTACTGGCCCAGATGATTTGCCTGCAAGATTATTAAAAGAACTAAGCAATGAACTGTCCCCAATCCTTGTAGTTCTCTTTCAAGCCTCTCTAAACCAGGGTAAAGTGCCCCAGGATTGGAAATTAGCTAATGTAAGTCCACTCTTTAAGAAAGGGGATAAATCAGACCCTGGTAATTACAGGCCTGTATCACTTACTAGTATCACCTGTAAATTACTAGAACACATAATATATAGTAGAATAGTTAACCACCTTGACAAATATAATGCCCTATGCCCACATCAACACGGCTTTAGAAAAAACAGATCATGTGAAACACAATTAATAGGTTTAATAGATGAACTATCAAAAGGCTTGGACAAAAATGATCAAATAGATACAATATTACTAGACTTCTCAAAAGCATTTGACAAAGTTCACCATCTTAGTTTACTCAAAAAACTTAACTACTTTGGAATCTCAGGTTCCTTACATCACTGGATCCAAGACTTCCTTTTGGGCAGGGAGCAAACTGTAATAATTAATGGATCTAAATCTGCACCAATAAAGGTTAACTCAGGAGTTCCACAAGGAACTGTGCTAGGTCCCTTACTCTTTTTAATTTATATAAATGATTTACCCAACAACATCTCAACAGGTACAAAAGTTAGGCTATTTGCTGATGATTGTATAATCTATAGAACAATAAAATCAGAACAAGATAGCAAAATTTTACAAAAAGACTTAGATGAATTGATAAAATGGGAAACTAACTGGAGTATGTCTTTCCATCCAGAAAAGTGTCAACTGTTAAGAGTAACAAAGAAAAAGAAACAAATAAATTCAAAATATTACATTCATGGAAAAGAACTGACCCAAACTAAAGATGCAAAATACTTAGGAGTCTTAATAAATGAGAAACTATCATGGAATCCCCATGTCAATGAAGTTATTAAAAAATCAAACAAAACCTTAGGCTTTATAAAAAGGAACTTTAACAAATGTAATAGAGATATAAAACTAAAATGCTACCTCACTTTGGTGAGACCTGCACTAGAATATGCATCTTCTGTATGGGACCCATCCACCAAAGAAAACATTGATAAACTAGAACAAATTCAAAAAAGAGCTGCCAGATTCATTACTGGAGAATATTCGAAACTGACAAGAGTAACACCATTAGTTAAATCATTAAACCTTGAAACACTAGAGGATAGAAGAACCAAGAGCAAAGTAGTAATCATACATAAAGCAATTAATTCTAATTTAGAAATACAACACAAAGATAACTTAATACAACCCTCAGATAGACATAAGGATAAAAACACCTTTCTTATTCCGTATGCAAGAACAAACACATACAAGTTTTCCTTCTTCCCGTCCGGAATTCGGGCGTGGAATGGGTTGCCTGAAGAATCCAGGAAAACCAACACTTTATCAACATTTAAATCTCTAATAAAAATGCAGGACTAAACACAAACCATAGATAAGCGTAGGACGCAATAATCTTCTGTATAGAAGGAGCGTCTGTAAACAGATAAGATAAGATAAGATAAGATAATGCATTGATTTAACTGTAATGTTAAGAATTTATTTTGTTGTAATTTTTGTTGTTTTTTTAATTTGCAAAAAATGATAACCTGCAAGTTTTAATTTTCATTCTTGTAGCATTATAGATAATATCATATATGTTATATATAAATTATAATGTTAATATTTATATCATTTGTGAGTCATGTTGCAAAAGTCATGCTGATGGTGACACTACTATAAATCTAAGTACATTTTTATTAATGTATACATTATATCATTTAATTTTGTATTCTGATTATATCTAATTTATATTTGTAAATTAGTATGAGAAACATTGTTTTGAATGACTTTATTATTCCAAATGACAATGTTAATGTTGTATATAATCTTTTATCTTAAATTTTCATGAAAACCATCATTCCCATAATAAATTTTGTATTTATATTGAATTTGCTTATAATACGACTTGCATTAACTGCATAATTTTTATCCCAACAAATAAAAGTTAATACTTTTCTGAGATTAGTTTTGCTTTTCTTTTAACCATTCAAAATTTTAAAACATTAAAAATGTTTTTTTTTAATATATTTTTCAGAAAGCAATGAGAGTAAGTATAAAATTATTTAGTTATTATCATGGCTTCACATTTGAAATACAATTTTATTAATTATGCTTAGACAAAGATACGAAATTTAGTAATTAATTGTAAAAAAAAAGTATTATAAAATTATTTTTAGCATTTTAATGCCATTAAAGATGATAGAATTAAAGTTGTGAGCAGTGCTCCCATTAACTTCATTAAGATTTGTTCGTCCATGTTCAAAGTAAAACAAAAACAAAAACTTGTGTGCAAAGTAGCACAGCAACAATTTTTTGTGCAATTGTTTACAAAATTTGCTTTGCGATAATTCTTAACTTCTGCACAGCGATGGTCAGATATATGTGCAGCTTAAAAGGAACATAGGTCGTAGGATGTTATGGTAATCAAAAAATTTAATGTGTTACAAAAATCCCAACTATAATTTTTGAAAGCATAAAAAATTGATAAATTCCTCCATAATGTTATATCTAAATAAAAACATGTTTGTTATAAAATTGTCTTTTTTTTTCAAATCTTTTTAAAGGCATATTTTAGTAGGCCTAAAGATTACAACAATGACAACCAAGGTAACATAAATAATAGAAATTGATTATTTTCTTTAGGTATGTTTTGATTTAAAATTATAATTGTGTAACATGGTAACATGAGTGGGAGTTGGGGCAAGTTCGGTCACTTTTTTTACTTCAAAATTTAAAAAAAAATAAATACACTTGGAAGAAATCCCTTGAGCCTATTGCTTGTTACAGCATTAATATTTCAAGTTATTTCTAATTATTATATTTTTAAAATAAAATCTATATATTATATCTTTTATTTTTAATTCAGTCCATTATCTTATTATAACAAAATTAATAAAATCATTTCAGACTTATCATTGATGCACTTTGACTAATCATTATTAAATGATTTTTATTCCAGAATATTTGGATGACAATGAGTTTACCTATATTACAGATGGTCCAGAAATCCAAAAACAGCTGTATGGTAAAAAAAAACAAATTACACAATTCTTAATAACTAAAAGACATACCATACAAAATAAACTAAATTTATAATTCCTTTTTTAAAACTTTAAAATATAACCCAAATGTATTGTGCTTGACAATTTTAAACATTTTATTTAGTTTTAAAAAAACAAACATGATTTTGATTTATATACAGTTTATATAATATAGATAATTATTTTATTGACAATAGGCAGACACAAATAACTTCTAATGTATTATGTTATTTAAATTATCATACCTGTATGTTAAGATTAAACATAACATAGTGGTTTTGATCCATACATGTTGACACACTTATCACTGTTCAATGATTTTCTTAAATTCTTACTGCCAAGATAACTTTCTATTTTTTTAAAGATGTTAACCCAAAAAATACACATGAGCAATAATCACAAAAAAGATCGAATATGATTTCCCAAATAAATGTTTCACAAATATTTACAGTATATTAAATAATACGAGTTTTTATTTTTAGAGTTAATTTAACTATTTTTTAAAACCTTATTATTTAAATTTAAATTATTAATTATTATTGAATAGTGTTTAAGTGTTTATTAAATAATAAATAACAACTGAATATATTGCTCTTTAAATATTATGTAAACAAATTTTTAATTAATGTTTTTTAAATTGTTATTTTCGTCGAATTTACTTAATCTAAAAAATACAGAAATATAGAAGTTTAAAAGAATTTTTTTTAAAAACATGTTGCCAATGGTTCAAAGATAACTTTAATACAAATTTCTTTGCAAAATATATTTTTATTTTTAAATCCACCTTTTTTGCTGTCAATATGGAAGACAAAATTAAATTCAATACTAAAACTGTGGCCTGCAACAATAAGATGACTAAATATAGGAAATACATGAGTTGTTTTAGTGGGTTAAGCTAATATTGCACTTACTTAAAACAACAAATTTGTTTTAAAGAATTGGTCTGTTCATTTATGTAACTGTGTGAAGTTAAACACATCTTACACTGGCTTATGTAATGTTCTTTATGGTTTTTTACATATTATCATGTGACAATATTTTTAGCTTATATATATAGATATATATATACTTTAAACATTAAAAAAAATATATTAAGAGATTAAAACTTTTTGAAAAAATAATGTTTACTCTCAAGAGAAAGATTGTATTTGAAAATGTAACAAAATGTTATTCTAATAATTTTAGGTTCCCATGAAGTCCAAATAGCACCTGAAGGAAGACAAGTTTTAGGAAAACATTACCACAAATGTATAAAAAACCCTAATCATCATAATTTTGTACTTATTGATGATTTGAATATTAAAAATCTTCCTGTAAATTATGATAATTATAACATATTAAAATATATTAAAACCGTTGCCAATTTAACCTTAAAAGTAAATGTGAATTGCATTAGTGATGCAAGACCTGCTTTTTGGCCAAACACCAAATGTCCATACCCTTTTGGTAAAGTTGGAGGAAAAAAAGGATTACGTACGGGTACAGGAATGGTGTTTGATGTACATGAATACACAAATAAAAATATTCAAAAATGTTCTTGCCACGAATATGCTGTTTCAAGAAAACCTAAAAATACATGTGTTGAAATTAAGATGACAGTGAACCACTTACTTTTTGATGACTTTGAGGCAAAGCAAACTTCGTGTTTACTATCCTCTAGTAATGGAGATGAGATAATTACTTTAGAAGGCTGGGCTGTAACAATGAAAGATATTGAAGAAGATTATGTTGTTCTGAAACACAAGACATGTGACATTAATTTGCTGAAAAGAGTAAACGAGTTACAAAAGATATACACAGATTTAAAAGTAGGTTTAAATACAAAATATAGAAAAGAGTGTAACATTAATAAATTTATGTTTATGGTATCATATCCACATGGTTTCCGCAAAATGGTTTCTCTTGGATCTTTTAAAACACGATATGTGTAGCAGATGGTTATCAATGGCAGAAAACTGGTTATACTTATGAAACAGCTACCTGTCCAGGTAGCAGTGGGGCACCTGTTCACACATTGTTTAAATATGGAAAACTTTCTGATCCACCACACATGCATAGTGGAATCAATAACGAAGGTTTACATTTCAGTACTACCAGTGTTGAATCATATTAATGCACATGTGTATTTGTTATGTGTGTGCAAATGTATGGATTGATTCATTTATTTTATTGTTAAGAGCGGGAGATAGCAGAAATAAGTTATCAATTATTATATATTATGTAAAGGCTCACATGATTGTTACTTACAAATTTATTTTTCTTTATATTTTGTCTAGTAATGTTGACTTGTTTTCTATTTAATTAAAAAATAAAACATTGTAAAATATGTATAACTATGTAATAATAATTTAAAGTAAGAGTAATATTGCATTATAAAATACTTTAATCCTGATGTCTATCTATTCTCAGTATTGTATTAGACTGTTTTAGCCTTGTATTTAATTGTTCGAATATACTGCTTTATGTATTACTTAAATTATTACTACTTTGTTTTTTAGTCTTGTCAAGACAAATGCACATTAATACCATTTGGGCCAATTAAACTGAATGAAGAACGCCATGTTTATTCTTGATATTTTATTTAAATTTCTTAAAGTTTGTAGTGACGATGGTTCTTCTAAGTATGTTTAGATATTTTAACGTATAATTTGAATGTCAATGCAAATAATCTGAACATAGGCTTTAATTAATCCTTAGAGTGAGGAAAAAATAGGTAATTTCCCTTTTATTGAAATGTACACAATTTTAGGAACATAAATACTCCGTTTGCTATAAAAATAAAAATAAAATCTATAATTTTATAGATATTTAAAATAAGAATTTAGTTTTGTTTATAATTGTATTTGACATCATTATTTTTTTTCAATGTTTTTATATAATGATTTATTTGTGTTGTTTCATTTCTGTCCAAGTCATACTAGTTTATAATCACCAACATCATTTTGCTTATTGTATGGATTTTTATGTACTTCGACATATCCACAATGACGAAAGTGTAAAAGATTAATTATTTTATTATATTAAATTTAACGTTGGCTGAAATGGAACTGCTATCCGAGTTAATTTAACTTCCGAAGCAACTTGATAAAAAAAGTCAAATTATATTTTCAGTTTTTAAAAAAAAATTGAGGATAATAATCTACATAATTAAGTTCCTGACTTATCGAGGTCAAGCAAGCACATTTTAAAAAAAAATATATATAATTTTTAATTATCAAATGGTCCCGATCAATAATGTGCTAATTATCAAATGTCCGACATCAATAATTTGCGAATTATCAAATTTTCACTATCAAAAATGTGCTAATTATGGTTGCATTGTTCCATGTTGTTTGAAATTTCATTTTATCTTCCTTTCGAAATATGTGTTACACTCTTCGAGGTGTGGGGGGGGGGTGAACCTGAAATGCTTATTTACTATTTACTTTGATAAGGCATAAACTTAACCTTTTTTTCCCTTCTTTTTTTCTCTAAACATCAGGCATTCAAATGTTTGCTATTTGCTAATCAGAGTACAAAATATGGATTTATTGGAAATTCTATGGATTTTTGTAGATTCATGGATTTGAAAATATTTTAGAAAATGTAAAAATGACCTGTGGTAATTTTGAGCTTGAAATTATATTTTACAATCATGCCGAAAATACTGTTTTCACTAGATACCATTATTTTCTTTCTTTTAAAGGAGTTGAAAAAATGGAAGTAAGGATGGTCTAGTTGCGTTTCAAACTCTACAAGAAATAGAACGCATTGGTAATTTGTTGCATATTAATACATATATTGGTTGCATTTCTTTTCATTTAAATCCCACCAATAATTAAACATAAATCAAGATACAATATAAATAAATATTTGATTAAAGGATGTACACACAAAAGATTATGAATTCCTAACAAGTGTAAACATACCGCCAAGGCCTTCGCCTAGTGTACAGCACTGATTGTTTAAACAAAAAATGAAATCAAAATATCCAAAACAAGTTAATATTATTATCACATAATTTAACTTTTTAGTCACAAAAAAATATACGTGGTTCATGTTTAAATTACTATTTTATTATTACATCATTTAAACGATTTGCTAAATTTAAACCTTCACTTCAGTATTCGCTAAAAAAAATTTGTAGGAACAATTAAACACGTAAATCGTTTTAAAAAAACTAAATGTTTATATTTATTTTTAAACTCACTAAAACATTTATGTTTTTTTTTGTTCGTCCGTCGTAGTCGAACATGACCACTCTCAACATATTAGTCCAGTGCTAGGTCGGCACGTGTGTCCTCTGGTGGTTTATTAGCTCTATTCTTGCACGATACTTGCGTCCGTATTACGGACAAGAGATGGATGGGATCCCTTCAGGATTGTTTTGTACACGGTCCATTCGGGCTGGACGTTTGAGTTTTGCAGCCTGTTGTCTAATAGTATCACAGAAAATCTGTGCCATGCCGTATCATACAGCGCCAGGGGGCTCTGTCACTAGCTGCGGCCTCCCAGGAGTATGTCTAATGTCAAAGGCCGTTAGAGCCATTTTGAGTGTATCCTTGCAGCACTTACGTAAGGTTACTAAAGAGGAGCCTCTTCGGGAGGCGATGGTCGGGCATGCGCACTGCATGCCCCGCCCAGCTTAGTTGGCACTGCATGATGCTAATGTGGATGCAGGGCAGGCCTTTTCTGGCTATTATGTAGGCGTCTGAATCTGTTTCATGCCGTTTTAAAATGATAATGTTTCTTAGGCTTTTGGTGTGAAAGTGGTTCAGCAACCTCACAAGGCGTTGGTATATGGCCCAAGTTTCACATTCGTATAGTGAAGTAGGGAGCAATACAGCTCTGTATACTTTTAGTTTTGTTTTGGGTGCTGATTTCACTTCTGTTCAAGACACTGTCATGCACCGGCCTTGAAAATTATCATGTTCACCTCGTCATCAATGTTGGCATTCTGAGACAGTGTGCTGCACTGGTAAGTAAAGCAGCTTACTGCGTTGATTTTATGACATTTAATTTTTATGTTGAGCACAATGTAAGATTTGCTTGGGGCTGGCTGTATGAAACTGCTGTCTTCTTTGTTTTGATGGTGATTCCATAGTTTGAGCAAGCACTGGCAAATTTAATATTTATCTACGCTAAGTTGCAGGTGTGCTTCTGAGTCAGCGTTAAAGGCACAGTCGTCTGCAAATATAAGGCCCAGGGCACTGTCTGACGTGACCTTTGATATTGCTGTTAAGCCTCCTAAGGTTTAACAAGCGACCATCAGTGTGATACCTAATGTCCAGTACATTACATTGCTATCCCTGAATGCCTCTGTAAGCATGGCTGACAACATGAGACTAAACAGTTTTTAAGTGACACTGAAAAAAAATGATTTGTTTTTGTACGTATATATGTATGTATACGTTATTACAGATACAAAATACAATGAAAGCATTTATTTTTCTTTCTGTTAAAAGTATATACATTTTTTCACTAAATATTTTCATATTAAAAATTATTACATAATATGTTTTATAGTTTTTCAAGGAGCTATGCAAGAGGTTTGCCTAATGTAGAACTTGGCAGGCTGCATACGATATCCCATGAACATATTATTTACTTCCTTGTTAAACTAGGTCATCATAAACGATTCGATCGATAACACATGCAACATCAGTTGGTTCTCTTGAAGTAAACACAATCTAGGTGTTGTAGTTCGAGAGCTAAAAAAAAATGTGCCACTGTCACGCCACTGTGTGTGGACTATGGTTCCATATTTATAGCTTAATTTGTTCAGGGGAAAAACACCTTCAAACCAATGTTTTGTTAAATTTGCGCTGTGTGACTGGAAACCATCAACTCACTGTTAAAATAGTTTATTTATTTTTTTTTAATTTATGGAATGAGAGTTCAGTATCTTAATTTCTCTAAGAAAATGAAATATTAAATTCTTAAATACTTACATTCAGAGCCGTAAAGCTCATCGTTTAATCACAATATAAAACAATTATTTTTTACCTATCTGTGTTTTAATATATTTTACATTCAAAGATAAGGCTTATTTATTATTTGCTAACAAATCCCCTTTTTTAAAATTTAAAACTTTGAATTTGTAATTATTTATTATTGATTTTTAATGTTCCATTTTGATGAGAAAATATCATGAAATAGTTCAATGCTTAAGATAGGGAGAATAATAAATCGAAAGATGAAGCTTGATAAATGCTAAGAATATGCTAAAAATAGATTTATTATTATTTATTTTTTTTAATCTAACATAATCCCTAGTTTTTGTTTGAATGTTTTGTTTGAAGCTAAACGTTTATAATGCCTTTCTGATTTGTATTCATTGCCAATAATTCAAGAGGGTATATGTATATAGATATAAATGAATATCTCGATTAATCGTTATAAAGTATCGATTTAATTATTTTTAACGATTAATCGAATTATTGAAGTCAAAAAGTAAAAAATAAAACAAAAAGAAAATAGCAGCCGATAAATAATAAATTTCCTGACGATTACACAAACATTTTGGTTTTCAGCTATTGACTGACGGGAATGTTCAAAATGTTGATAAAGTTAGCCTACCATGATTCTAACACTTCGCTTACTTATCAAACCAAATAAAAATCGTACTTGCAAATGGCAGTAATAGAGTCTGACTCAGAGACAGAAAATCACGACAGCTTTTCTGATGAATTACTTCGTTACAAAATTGAGATGAAAGTTCCTGAATCCATTAACCCTATACAATGGTGGAAACTTAATGAACAGCGATATCCGATAATGTCATTCCTTGCCAAGACCGTTTTGTGCATACCAATTACCTCAGTTTCATGTGCATGATTGTTCAGCTCGGCTGTTTTTATTGTCAACTAGACCCGCTCATCACTTGAACCAAATAATGTCAACACACTTGTCTTTTTGAGTAGTTGGTTAAAAGATGACATATAACGGCGTCATTCCAGTGTTATTTAGATATTCAACAAGACCGTTAATAAGTGTTACTTATGACATCATAAATCTAAATTTTGGGCTTTAATCGAAATTAATTATTAATTAATCGCACATTTTTTTTTCAAAAGTTAACGATTAAATTTAATTTAATTCTTAACAGCCCTAATATATATATATATATATATATATATATATACATATATATATATATATATATGTATATATATATATATATGTTTGTGTATCAAGATAATTTCCTATCACTTATCTTTAACAAAATGGGTATCTTTAAGAAGTTGAATGTTTAAAAAAAGAAAGTAGCTATGTGTTCGAAAATGTAACATGTTTTTCAAAGAGGTATTCTGTTTGGCATAGAAGTGAATATTTAAAAGAAAATATTGTGTTTAAGATCTCATTAATAAAGATCAGACGTAATGAAAAGACTGAACAATTGATAAATATATTTTGTAAAAAAAAATATCCTAAACATCCTTAACCATTTCAAAATTATTGCTATGTACAAACCCACACATTCATATAGATTGAAAAAAAAACAACCACACACAACAAACAAACAAACAAACAAAAACAAAAAAAACAACAACTTAAAGCATTCTTTATTTTTCATTGAAATTTACGTACGTTTAATGTATATTATTTATGTTCATTAAAAAACAAATAAATACAAAGAATATAATATGATTGACACATGTATTAGAAAAATAAAAGGGAAAAAAAAAGAATATGTTACTAAGTTATTCTTTTTTTTAAATTTGAGAACTAAATAAATTAACAAGGAAAAAAAGAGATTTTCTTTAAATTAATTTTATTTTTAAAAAAAGGGATATTTTTTTTAATTACCAGTATCTATCTTCATTAACCATATCTTAAGTCAACATTTTCCATGGTAATTTTAATGATAACAAATTATTTTAAATTATATAATAAATAAATATTTACTGAAGTTATAAGACTATTTACCTTATAACAATTTGTAACATACAATTTACACTTTACATTGCACATAATAATATCGGTAAATATGATAAGCTAAAATTGTAGGTTAATTTAATGCATATTTGTGTCATATTTCTTGTTTTTGAATCTTTTTAAATCCTTTATATTAACTCGTGGTGTCTGCGGCCGACCGACCGACCTTGTCGCCACAACTTTCGATCGATTTTTAACCCACTTGCTCGCAAGATAGCGAGCTAAAATTTTGCAGGCAGTTTCGTACCAATGATAAAAACAATGTATCGAAATTTCAGATCGATCGCATGTACCGTAATTAAATTATTGATTTTTTAGATTATTTTATTTATTCCTATGTATCATGCTATTTTTTGAGATAGAGCGTCGCGGTGCGTATTATATTGAACAAACTTTCTGTCGCGCAATAAGGTGCGTATTTTATTGACAGCTCTTTTTATAAACATATTCCTGATCGGTGCGCATTATATTAAACATGTTTTACGACACAACTGCAATTTTGTATTTCTGGATGGTCTGGCGCTGCGTATTATAATGAACATTCTTTTAATTACTTCTCGTACATAAGGGATTTATAGTCAAAAACTTGGTTTTTTACGGGTTTTTCTTATTTCGCTCTTACTATAAAATTATGTCTTTATCAACCCTCTCGGTTTATGTCTCTCTTTCTTTACAAAAACACACAACACACACACACACATACAAAGACATATTAGATATACATATTTAATAAACACGTATAACTTAAGTTTAACGTTGTCCTTAATTTACATATCGAAATGAAATACGATAAATATATTTACCAAATTGAGAGAAATGATGAATTGATAAATTAAAAGTAAAAAAAAATATAACTTTAACCAGAGAGCGATTCATTTCAGGTCGTTTACGTCGTCATATGGATGTTCATCACTATCAGCTATAAAAGAAAGAACGGCATGGAGTAGTTTTTAAAATCTTTTACTCTTAAAAAGTATTAACATTTTTAAAAACCACTTTTTTTTAATGATCTAAACTTAAATTTAAAAATTCATGTAATAATTAGACGCGTCAAATATTAGAAGAAATGCAATGATCTTTTTTCAAAGATAGTCTAATTTAAAAAAAAATTAATAACACACTCTTCAAATTAAAATGTGTATATATTTGTGTATATGTAACAATGTACACTGATAAAGATGAGCATTACCCTTTTTAGATATATGTTTAAGTTTAGCTTCTGGATTGAGTACGTCAAGACAGAGTTCATCATTTGAACAGCTGGCAATGCTGGGGCTAGCTGTTTCATAGGCGTGCATCTCAGTGTTAACATATTGGCCAGTTTCTGTGAATGTGTAATGAAAAATATTTTTTAATGTTTAAAATAATTATTGAACATGTATGAAAAACAATTATTGAGATACAATTATTTAAAATATACGGAATCTTATTAAATATAATTTAAAAATACCTTGAATATCATTGTAATCTTGTCTTTTTCTGTAAATAAACATTTTAAAAATGTATATTTCGTCTTGGCTTTGTAGAAAAGTGTTAACTCATCTCATATGAATAATTATATTATAAAAGTTTCATGACAAAAGAATACATTCACTATACCATAGATGAAATTTGATTTTTTTTAAAATAGGGATAAAAACCTACTTTATTGATATTTTTTTCTGACCTTTATTGGTACCTGTAATTAATGTTAACATTTTTAATACGTAATTTGTGAATAGTATTCTATAAGCTTTAACAGAATAGCATGCTTTCTAATACGAATGATAAAACATAGTAAAATTTAAAATGATCTAAAAAATAATCCTTAACTCATTTTGTTGATTATATGTAAGTATTAGCCTGAGAAAAGATGGTTTGTTCTCTTTTTACTTATTTTATTGATGCATTTCATCAAAATATATTGTTCAGAATTACTACCTTAAATATACACCATTAAAGTCAACCCTATAATTTTTAATGTTTATCTAATATTATTTAAGTGGATTTTTAAACCCTACGTTGTTTTAATCATTACATCTATAACTTGGGGGTTCAGCTTTACTTACGTATTCGTCGTTTCATTATAATAATGAATATGGCTGTCATAGAGATAATAACTATAGAAAGTGTTACACCAACTCCAATCGCAGCTACATTAACTTGATCTACACTTAAAGCTTCTTGAAAATCTGCAACATTTTAAGCTAAAGCAAATTTTAAATATTCAATCATCAGAATAACTCATCATATTACATCAGTTAACTTGATTTTAGCCACTTTTACTTTTTTCATTTGTTAATAGGTTATAACAGATTGATAAATAATTTCCAATACCAGTGTCTTAGTATATGTTAACATTTTGTGCAATAAAGTATCATATTCTTTGAAATAAAATATAAAATTTATTAAAACGCTAACACAAAGTTTAATAATGTAACTTCTTCATCAAAACTTACACAAAGTTAATTTCTCCGTTGTTTCATTCTTTAGGCATTTAGAAGCATGATAAACAATGCACGTGCATATCACATCACTCGGAGTAAGGGTGTATTACCTGTAATAATTACATATGAAGGGTAATTCACTGAATATTCCTCATTGTAAGCACTACATGTGACAAAGTGAGACGAGGGGGGTTGGGTGGGGGGTAAAAATCGGCCAAAATCGCTTGACGTAATTTTTGGAAGGCCCCTAAAGTAAATATCGTTTTTATTAGAAACTAATTATAAGGAATCAATTCATGTTTCTGATAGAAATAAATAGAAAACCTACATTTCTTGAATTAAATTGACGTTTTATGTTTTTCCTCATTGCATAATCTTTCATGTATCAATGTTTTCAGCCATACCATGCTCAATTGCCAAAATAACTATTGATTAGATAATCTTGTTGTATTCGTTATTGATCTTTACCAATTTTTTATTAATTCGGTTTTTAGAGAAGCTATTTTAACACCTTGCATTATTTAAGACAATGTTCGAACTAATGATATATTTTTAGGCAGGGTAACTTATAGCAAAATATGTGGGTTTTATTTAACTTGAATAAATTAGCTGGTCTTGAATTCATTTATTCTTTTACCGGTGGGGTTAAAATATTCCTTGTTTGACAATGACACGTTAGATATTTTGTATACTCTAATTTGAAGGCAACATTTCAAAGTCCAGTATATTAGTTGGTGTAAGAAAATCATATCTTTTTTCTAAATTTGATACAACTGCCAAAAACTCACACGAATTTTTACAGTTGTCTCAACTGTTTACTTCACAGCATGGATGTATATTCGTTTCGATCACCAAACATTTACTCTCGTTCTTTGATTAGAAGATTCAATTAATACAATGAGGTTTTCACATAAAATTTTATTCAATGTCAAAGCATCCTTTTGTATTCCATTAGTTTCTCTGTGAGATGACCCTGTTAAGCATTTTTTAACACCATCTGTTTGTAAATAATTTCGGGTATCTTTGATATAAATTAGAAAATAAAAAGATTTCAAAGTTCTTGCGTCTGTTCGTGTGTTGAACTTTTTGTCTGCATCTATCAATTCTTCTATAGCTTTAAAAATAACCTCAAAATGACTCACCATTTTGTATCCTGAATTCTGTTTACTTGTAGAAGCAATTTGATATTCCAAACGAAGTACTATCATGTAAACAATTTGGTTAAATTAACTTTTTGAGCGAGATTTGATATTGCCATTTTATTTATTGCGTCTTTCTTGAACTCTTGCATACTTTTCAGCCATGAAGAATTATTAACACGACACGTTGGACCTCTGCAGTCAATTATTTTAAGATCATCATTTATTTAAAATCATTTCAGAAATTTCGAAAGAACCTCTTTTCACTTTGTTTTTTTCTTTATTAATATTCTGTTCTTTGTGATTCTTTCCAATTGCAAAAGACTTTGGTAATGTTGAGCACTTGTTCATGAGTTGCTACTTTTGTGTTTATGTGTGCTCAGTTTTAACTCCATTAGATAAGGAATTTTATTCATTATTTTAATGTATTTCACAAAATAAAGACATTAAAATAACTATGCTTCAAAGTATAAACCATAAAACTACGCCAAGATCTTCCTTCTAGTAGTTTACCTTCGTTAAAATTGATTAAATGTACCAGCACATAATTGTAACACTACTTCAGCCCCAATGTTTTTCAGCTCAGTAGCATAATTTTTAGAAGTCTCTAGATTAATAAAAGAATAAAAGTTTGAAATTTTTGCATTAGAAACGCCAATGTATTTTAAAATAGATTATTCCTGTGAAAAAATATCTCGTTTTTTCTTTTATTTTGTTAAACTTATTTATAACGTAATTTATTTGTATAAGCTAATTAACAACGAGGAAGTTGCCGTCCCCCCCCCCTCCCCAACAATTTGCCGCTCGGAGAATTCGATTCGTTCATGTTTCAAATTGGTAGGGTACAGAAAGATTAAAGATTGCATTAACAACAAGAAAAGCTGTCAAATTTTAAGAACATATTAAAATGATACCATATCAGGCTCTGGTTTTTCAGAACAGTAGCATTAGTATCAGGAGAATTTAAGAAGTTTTGGCAGTTGAAATGATCACATGCTTGATGATAGTTTCTTTATTTATTTTATTAATTTATCATGTGGCTGTTATTTTATTTCGATTAAAAGCTCCACTTTCATATACAATTTTCATTGTTAGATTTAAAAAATATTATCAATGTTAATCTTTTTAATATTTTAGCACATATAGAGTGGGAGAAAGATAAACAGAACAAGACCAAAACGACTCCTTTAAAGCTTTATTATAACACGTGCCATTGCAGTGACTCAAAAATGAAATAACATTATTAATTATTAATTATCTCGTTGAATATGCTGTTGCCTGTTATTTTTCAAGGAAACTAGTTACAATAAAAAAGGATCCCTTTTTGTTAATTTGTTTTATTTGTAATATTCCATGCTAAATAAATTTGTATATCAATATAAAATTATTTTGCTTTGAAATCTTATACTAATCCTTGTGTATATACAAATTGTATGTGTCCTAAAACAAACTATTTGTCTATAATTTTGAGCGTGCATGATGATGCATATACTTTTAAATCTAAATAGATCTAAATAATTGTTTTTCGGTTAAAACAATTTTATTTAATATATTATTATGAAGAATGGTGCAAATTATTGTTCTTCCTCAATACAAATACAGTTACAAATATTTTATCATAAACTTTAATTATTTTATAATACACACATTCCTAAATCAGTAGGAAAACATATTTATTTTAATTTAAATATCTATCAAGCAGAGATGCCTTTAATATACGTTATTTATAATGAACGAAAATTAAAGTAACATGCTGGCATTTTATTTGAAACCAACGAAGCTTAAATACATTCATATGTCATTTTTTTCCCATTCAAAAAAATGTATTCAGTATCATCTGTATTGACAAGTACCTTCAAATCTTTAATAACAAGAGACTTCATATAAAGTATTACGGTTTCTCTCTATCCTTTGCATTTTTATTTCTCATTTGTGTCAATTAGTTTTGAAATACTTTCCTTCGTCAGCGCTCACTACTTAAGGAATGAGTAACGTCAATTGTTTCATCTTTAATTGTTTCGTATATAATCGTTTCCATTTGTTTTGTATCATCTGTTACATTGTGTGGTTGTTCGTGAACTTGATTGTAATAGCCATCCATCGTCATATGTTCACCCCTTTCGTATATTTGATTAACAGGTAAAATGTATCCGTCATTGATTTCATCATAGTCATCATTCCTCTTCTTGTTTTCTGCACAAATGATACACATATCTATTATGTTTCGAAAGCTAAAATTGAAATGCAGTAATTGTTTTACACATACAGAAATATGCATGCTAAGTTGCAATAAAAATTGTATAGTATACTGCTTTATTTATGGATGCTAATTTTCTTTTCCTGATAAAAATTAAGTTATTCGTTCGTAAATGTTTTGTTTATAATAAACAATATACGTTAATTAGCGAATAATATTTAAAGCAATAAGTTAATATGACATAAAACTACCGATATTTAAATTTTTTTAAAAAGCTGAAGCAAATATTCATATTTGGAAGTTGGAACCATCTACCTGTAAAAAGGAGTATTAAGTTTAAATACTTTCATTTTCTCATAATAATGCTTATTTTAGATCTTATTAATTTTTTCAGAAAAGCTATTATATTGTTTATTATTTAAAATTAAGTTCGAAAATTGTTTTAACTATAACTCAACCTCGTCGTCTGTAGAAATAAACTATGAGACATAAGCAAATACAGACGTTGAAGCCAACAACAGTCCCGATAACAGCTGGTCCAGTCGACCACACAACACCTTTGCCTGTCACTGAAGCAGACGCAAAATGTGAAAGGCATCAACTCATTCATAATACAAAAGAGTAAAAAGAATAATGAAAATTCTCAAAGACTAATCATATTAAGATATTTATTAAACATTATGATACATTTAAAGATTGAATATAGTTTGTTGTATGGATCCTACCATTTGTAATTAATTGAACTTGCATAAGAATACGTATTGCTGTGACAATTTGGGGGGATAGGGGGTGTAAGAACCGTGAGATACATTTTTAGTGTTGTATAAATGCCAAATGTAAATTAAATTTAAAAAAAAAGTTGAAATTAAAAAATTATGAATTTGAGCAAACGAGAACGTAACACAGATTTCTCGGAACATGCAATTCAATCTCTACGTTTGTGAATAGCACCTGTGATAAGAACTTAAACGAAGTTGTCAATCTTGATGTTTGCATAAACATATTCAATAATTTTATTACCGTCTTATTCCGGTAGCTTTTACATAAGTTACAGCAGAAAAATTATAAACCAAAGTAGCAAAGTTGAGTAATATTTTAAAATTTAAGAGTTGACTTTAAAAAAAATATGGAATTATATTGCTACTAATATCTTTTAAAGGTATCACTTGTAGTGTAGCTGTCTCAAAATACATAGCAAAGACATAAACTATGGCTGAAACCAAATGAGATCACACTTTTCATCAATTAGTTGCGTAGCAAGGGTTTGTGTCCCCCGATACCTTTAAATTCAAGGTTTTAGCTTCCGCGCAAAAATCCCGACTTCCTCTGCGGGTTTCTGCTTAATACATGAATGGCGTGAAGTTTTACCGTATCTTAACATAGCATCACGTAGCCAGTTCGGATAGTCTGTTCACAACATCGACTAGGAATCTTGGCTACATTATTTCTGACAACATGTCTATTAACAACTTCATCAATCACATCTGTCGCTCTGCCTACACTGCCATTCGTCAGATCAGCTCAATCCGCCATTACTTAACAGTTAGTGCCACAAAAACACTAGTCTGTGCTCTTGTACTGGCTCGTATGGATTACTGCAACTCTCTTCTGTCAGGCGTGCCAAAACAATGCATTGAAAGAATACAGAAAGTTCAAAATTCAGCTGCCAGACTGGTGCTCAAGGCAAAAAAACATGACCATGTTACTCCACTTCTTCGCTCACTTCATTGGCTGCCTATACAAGCCCGTATTGATTACAAACTGGCCGTTCTCTGTCACAATTTCTTTTCGGACTCATGCCCATCGTATCTTACTGAACTTTTGTCGGTCTACTCACCCACTCGCAAGCTAAGATCTTCTGCAGACACACGCGTTCTCTCTGTTCCTACGACACGCACCAAAACGTTTGATGAAAGGTCGTTCTCTTTTTGTGCAGCCAAACAATGGAATTCTCTACCATTACACATACGTAGTATTCAAACAACCAAATCTTTCAAGACTGCACTTAAGACACATCTTTTCAAAATTTATTTTTAAAATTGATGAAAAAACATTACTTGTAAATGATTAACGTAGCTTATGTGTAATGTATTGTAATTTTTTGTGTTTGTTGTGATATGAAAGTTAATTTAATACTTATAAGTATGTTATTTCTTTCATGTAAAGCGCTGTGAGCCCAGTTCCTTACTGGGATACAGCGCTATATAAATAATCAATTTATTATTATTATTATTATTATCAACACGTCTTGCATTTCGACAAAAGAAACATGTGTCTTTATACATCAAACAACTCATGCTTTTCGACAAAAGAAACATGTGTCTTTATATACCAAACAACTGCATTGGTACACAAGTTATGAGAAATAGCACAATGTTGCTTTTAATTTTGGTATAAAATGTTAAAAAATAAAGCAAAATCAAGAAAAATATATGCAGTTTTTTTAACATGTGTCACTCCCCTGAGAAACTTGGAGCAGGTAAACCATTTTGTATACCTTGGGAGTGTGGTCAGTTTATCAGGGGGACAGATAAAGACATCCAACGAAGAATTAATTTGGTGCGACAGGCTTTTGCCAATCTGAAACAGGTCAGGAGATTTATATGCATCTCTATCAAAACATAAACAAGGATCTTTAACAACAACGTTAAAATGGTCCTACTTTATGGATCCAAAACATGGCGAATGACAGAGACAACAAAAAAAAAGACTCCCAGACCTTTGTTAACAAATGACTCAGAAATATTCTGAAAATAAAATTGTTCGAAAAGGTCGAAAACTCCAAGTTGTGGAAGAGGTGTGGACACAGAACAGTAGAACAACACATCATGGAAAAAAAGTGGAGATGGATTGGACACATCCTTAGGAAAGGTACATGGCAGCGGGGCTAGGCAGGCCTTAGATTGGAACCCTCAAGGAAAATGTCAACGAGGAAGACCCAAGCGTACATGGAGATGGGGCATGTTAGACGAGAATGGAAGAACTGGGAAGAGCTGGGATAACTTGAAGCGACTGGCAAGGGACCGTGTACAGTGGCGAGCTTTGCCAGAGGCCCTATGTTCCACAATGACTCAAAGTCAAAGGACAAATGATGATGATGACTCCCCTGAGATGATCTAGTGTTTTTGTATTTGTGTGTACACGTTCATTTTAGTTTGTACATGTGTATATATTATATTTAAAAAGTGTTATTTTTGCTAGAGAATATTTTCTTTTTTAAAAATAATTATTAAACGAACACATCTTATCTATCTTATCTTATCTTTTCTGTTTACAGACAATCCTTCTATACAGAAGATTATTGCGTCTTACGCTTATCTATGGTTTGTGTTTAGTCCTGCATTTTTATCAGAGATTTAAATGTTGATAAAGTGTTGGTTTTCCTGGTTTCTTCAGGCACCCCTTTCCACGCCCGAATTCCGGACGGGAAGAACGAAAATTTGTATGTGTTTGTTCTTGCATACGGAATAAGAAAGGTGTTTTTATCCTTATATCTATCTGAGGGTTGTATTAAGATATCTTTGTGTTGTATTTCTAAATTAGAATTAATTGCTTTATGTATGATTACTACTTTGCTCTTGGTTCATCTATCATCTAGTGTTTCAAGGTTTAAGGGTGGACTGGTAGTCAAAATGCTAAATTTTAAAATCCTGCACTTTGACTGAATTTTTTGGCTCATCACATAGGAGAAGCTATGAAAACACATAAAAAAATTAATAGGGCAAAAAAAATTTTGTTTTTATGCTTTTGATGGGAAAATGAGGGTAAAAAATGGCAATTTCATATATTCAGCAGTGCAGAAATTTCTCAAAAACCATCTATTTGATTTCAATGAAACTTGGTATAAGTTTTATACATAGGACATTGTCCAACCTTATAGAGGGTCAATTTTGATAGCTTTAAAATTAAATTTTTAATGAATTTTTAGAAAGTGCGCTGATAATTAATCAGTTGTTTACATAAACAGTTTTGACTAAAACTTGAATAGTTTTTTTGCCTCTTATAATAGAATTAAAAGCTTCTATAGGGTTGTACATAATTATGTCACAAACTGATGTTGTGAATTCTGTTTCATTTGGATAGGCCGTTTCTGAAATAACCCAGCTCCAGTAACCCCACACTCGTAAAATTGACAAAACTGAGAAAACGCAAAAAGAAATATTATTTTTGAAATATTTTATTTTTTAACCATTTAAAGTGGCATAAATATATATTATTACAACACCTATGTCTCTAGTGAATAAGATACATAAAAAAGCAAATTGAAAAGCGCATTTATAAAAAAAATATAACTGTTCATTTATCCCCACCCCCAAAGGATAAAAACAAAAATAATTTGGCAATTGCACTTTTGAGATAAAATTGCTGCTGTTCTTATATGTCTAGTGGGGATTATTTCTTAGTAATAACTGTCAGTTTCAACCACCAGTGACATGATGTCTTTCTATTAGGGCAGTCATGATGTTTAGGGTGCTCAATCATCGGGCGAAGCATGGTAAACAAGTCAGAAACTCCTCCGAAGCGATTTGGTTCTGTAACTTTTTCCATCTCCCCATTTTCTAATTGTGCTGGTGCTGGAGATTCTTTTCAACTATTTAGAAAAGTACATATAATTATAAAAATATACATTCTAGCCCTTGAGAAATAGATTATAAAAAATTATTTTGTAAATAAAATGAGATGGAATAAAAAAAAAGTTGCGCACCAAAATTTAGGCGGTCACAACAGGCCAGACAGCAATTTAAATTAAAATTTTAAAATATCATTTAAATTAGAATTCCAGTTTTACACTTGCATGTAATGTAACATGTCTTTACTCTATTACTGTCCTGACACTAAATATCAATGCCTTTTTCAAGTAAACTTTACTCTTGACTGGCAAAACTGCTGCTTGATGTCAGGATTCTGGTTCACTGCACATAAATATTTAGATATTATTTTAATATCTTTTCCGTTTTAACTCTAAGTATATTATTATATTGATGATTAAAGTCAAACAATAATGCCAAACATTACCTATCTTCTTCATCTACTATTAGTCCTATTACTATTACTGCTAATAATAATAATAGTAATAGTACTATTACTGTCATTGTCATGTAACAGAAACAGCTAAACGGCAGGACTAAGCTCAATTATAATTATAATAAGCAATTACGTAAATATTACTGGCATTAATTAATTAATTGACATAAGTAAATAAGGTATCTGAAATGACACTTGAGATAATGTGTTTATGTGTATAAATAAAAAGTATAAAATTGTATTGATTATTGATTGACACTATCACTAACACTCTCCGATCGCTACTGAATTTGTTTACTTTTGAATTGAGAAACTTGATGACACTTATACTAAATAATGTCACGATTTTTTAAAAACAAAAGAAGTAAAATGTATTACATTCATACTTACTTTTTATATGTATTCGAACAAAATTATTGATCACAAAAAGGGCAGCTTTATCTAAATCCAATGTATGTTCGATGAACGTGTGATGACAACATTTTATCCCCAACAAAAAATGGTTGCGAAATATAAACACCCGCATTGCATTGTTGTATAGAAAACTCCTATTTTTCCTATTTTTAGTAACCTTAGTTCACAGGCAACCAATGAATATTCAGGCTTTACTAGATTATGACGTAGGAGGTGTGTAAACGTATTTCTACAATAAATGTGACGTATTTCACAGCCTTTACTTCCTTTGTTAGAGTTGAATGATTTTGAAAGAAGTAGGTCAGCACGATAGCCATGGTATGACCTTTCTAATTAAACAACCCCGTAAAAACAAAGTTTTTGACTATAAATCCCTTATAGATGAGACATAACTAAAAGTATTGATTATATTCAAACATTTACAGACTGAATCTGTCTTAACTCAACTTTGCATCATAACCCTAGTGGGGGGGGGGAGGGGTGGGTGGGGGGGAGAGGGGAAAAGTCTGGTCACCGATTCGCTTGACCGAGCTCAGAGTGACACGTAAAATGTAAACAAAAGCGCACCGTCGTTTCGTTGGGTCGCCTCAATGCTCAAACTTTCACGTGGCAAAAAAACAATAACAAATCGTGAATTAAAATTACATACCTCATATAAGGATAAACTAAAAATGCATTAATTTAATTACGGTACGTTCGATCGATCTGAAATTTTGATACGATGCATTGTTAGGTAAGACGGGTCCGTGTGCCAAATTTCAGTTCGATCGGATCATTGGAAGTGGGTCATTTTCGACTTTTGTTTTTCCGCCCGCCGAGCCCATGAGATGATGAGAGAGAGACAGAGAGAGAGACAGACAGACAGAGAGAGACGGCGGTGAAGTTAATATAAGGGATTTAATTAAACAACCCCGTAAAAACAAAGTTTTTGACTATAAATCCCTTATAGATGAGACATAACTAAAAGTATTGATTATATTCAAACATTTACAGACTGAATCTGTCTTAACTCAACTTTGCATCATAACCCTAGTGGGGGGGGGAGGGGTGGGTGGGGGGGAGAGGGGAAAAGTCTGGTCACCGATTCGCTTGACCGAGCTCAGAGTGACACGTAAAATGTAAACAAAAGCGCACCGTCGTTTCGTTGGGTCGCCTCAATGCTCAAACTTTCACGTGGCAAAAAAACAATAACAAATCGTGAATTAAAATTACATACCTCATATAAGGATAAACTAAAAATGCATTAATTTAATTACGGTACGTTCGATCGATCTGAAATTTTGATACGATGCATTGTTAGGTAAGACGGGTCCGTGTGCCAAATTTCAGTTCGATCGGATCATTGGAAGTGGGTCATTTTCGACTTTTGTTTTTCCGCCCGCCGAGCCCATGAGATGATGAGAGACAGACAGAGAGAGAGAGAGAGAGAGAGAGAGACAGAGACGGCGGTGAAGTTAATATAAGGGATTTAAAAAGGCCTAACTTTAGGCATTAGACTTCAAGGAATGTGGTTTTGTAGGGATTTTAGCTGACCACTGCGTAGCGTAAAGTCGTGGTTTCTTGGAATAGTTGCCTAGATACATGTTATTCCAAGGCAAATTATGTGTCTAAAGCAATTATTTTTTACAAAAAATTTCGGCGCATTGTGTTTATAAGAGGTTAATTAATGTAACCAAATATTACAATTTTTGAAAATTGAAAATTTGAAAAAATGCATGATTTTTACGTTAAGTTGACTACCAGTCCCCCCTTAATGATTTAACTAATTTTAACACATTTATATAAAACATACAACTTACCTAATATACGTGGAGAAAATTTGCTAAAAGAGCTTTCCCATCCAAGCAAATTAAAAGCTTTGCAGAAGTAATCTAATTTTTTGTGCATTTTTTGCAGGGAAAAATTTCATGAAAATTATTATTATTATTATCATTTTCAAATAATGTCATTCATGATGTAGGTGATTAATTTTTATAATTATTTTTATACAGAGGAATTATCATTTCAATAAATACACATGGCATGTTTGCAATGCAGTAAAGAGACGAAACTCTGTATTATAAATACAGCGATAACTCGGTGTACGTATGTAATCCGTTCGAAATCTTATCTTATCTTATCTTATCTGTTTACAGACGCTCCTTCTATACAGAAGATTATTGCGTCCTACGCTTATCTATGGTTTCATAATAAATAGAAGGAAAATGACTAACCCATTCCCATGAAAAAATCATATGGGTATTTACAAATTATACATTTATTGGCGTGGTTGTATAACATAATTTAACACTACTGATAATAAGATACAATAATATAGGTAAAAAGAGATTTTTAAAAGCCGAGTTTTTATAAGTGGACTAAAAAGAAGAAAATAACTTAAAACTTATAATTTCAAGTACTTTAGTTTAATATGACTAAAAACGATGGGCGGGTGTTTGGTATAAACATTAAAGATGTATAATTTAGAAGGCAAAAGAGAGATCTATAAGTGAGAGAACGAGTGAACTGCATATGTAAAACCTCATATATATAAAAATCAAAGTATGTATGTATGTATGTATGTATTTATGTATGTATTTATGTCCTTTATAGCTGACTAAATCATTCATTCGATCGCTATGAAACTTTTGGTTACTTTTGAGTACACGCCGGGGATGGTCACTGGCAACTTTTTTTTCAAAATTTAACAATCATAGGGCGCAGGGGGCCCATAATATGATTTTTAATTAAAAGAGGTATATACAAATTAGTTTAAGCGTTAGCTATTAGGTAAATTGATGGATCTTAACCAAATTGTGTATATAACAAATTGTTAACCAATATTGAAATATTATAGGGCACTAATTTCCTAATGACTGTGGGCCCAAAATGTCTTTTTTCATGAACGTTTAAAATTATTTCCCAATTCAATTATTACAGATTTACAAATATAGATAAATATATCCACTATAAAATTGATTGAAATAAATAGGTGTTTTGAACTTGACATATTGCACTAATTGGGCCCTGGGGCCCTTAATGTAGTTTTTTTGCTAATATGAGCTATATAACAAATAATGTATGTGTTAGCTACTGAATAAATGAATGGATCTTAAACAAACTTTTTATATATATAAACTTGGTAGCCCATATTAAAATAACAAAGGGCACTTCACTTCTAATGTCCAATTGTTCAGGGCTGGGGACCCAAATGTCTGTTTTCGAATATGTTTGAGATATTATTTGTCATTCTATTTTTAACGATCTTGAGAAACATATCCATGATGAAACTGAATTAAAATGAACAGCAAGTTGAAATTAACATCTTACATCAAATGGCCCGGGGGCCACAAATGCCATTTTTTTAATACGCTAATATATCATTTCCCACTCAGTTTTTTAACGATCTTGAGAAATATATTCATGGTGAAACTGAATTAAATAAACAGGATTTCAAAATGTACATCTTGAATCGAATGGGCCCGGGGGCCCCTTAATGAATTTGTTTCCATTATATTAGCTATTTAAAAATTAGTTTAATTGTTAGATAATGAGAAAATAACTGGATTTTGACTATACTCGGTATATAAAAACTTAAGAGACTATATTAAATTTACTATAGGGCACTGAACTCCTTATTTTAATTTCCTCGGGACTGGGGGCCCTAAATGAGTTTTTTTACTAAACTTTTAATATTGTATTTCCCATTCAATTTTACACTATATTGAGAAATATAGATCAATATATGTATATATGTTAAACTGATCGGCCTGGTGACACTTAATGTAATTCCTTTTTTATCTATATGTATTCCTTTTTACTGAGATCGTTGCAACGCCCGACGGGTCTGCTAGTATTAAATAAAAGTACTTAAACTTATAAGTTCTACATTATTTTCTTCTTTTTAGTCCACTTATGAAAAAGTAATATATAAAAATCTTTTTTTTACCTCTATTCATTTTTTTGGTCCACTTATAACAACATGGTTTTTAAAAATCTTTGTTTAGCCTGTTTATTTATATCCTTTAACTAAAATTAATTGTTTTACTTTAAAATCAATTTTCATTATATATATGTATATTTATATATATATATATATATATATATATATATATATATATATATATATATATACTATATATATATATATTGCTTATTCACGCTTATAATTAAAAACACTACACTAATTCATATTAAGTCTGCTTTCTCATTCAATTTTCTTCACTGACTGAACTTCTATTTCAGTTAAACACGGGGAGTGGTCATCGATGGCTGGGTCGAACTCCGGTGGCCCGTGGATGTCAACAATAGCAGACGGATACAGATGCTATATAGAGATAAACTAAAAATGCATTAATTTAATTACGGTACATTTGATCGATCTGAGATTTTGATACAGTGCATTGTCATCCAAGATCTATATGTTGTAAAAATTTGAGATTTCTTGGGACCATCAGTAGTGGTCAAATTTGACTTTGAAAAATTTGAAATTTTTGGACAGACAGACACGGACGAAAGCAAGTTAATAAAACCGTGGTAAATAAATAGAGGTAAAAAATGATTTTTAAAAACCACGTTTTAATAAGTGGACTAAAAAGAAGAAAATAATATAAAATCCATAATTTTAAATACTTTGATTTAATTTGAATAAAAATGTGGGGCTGGTGTTTGATGTAAAAATTAATGATTTATAATTTAGAAGGCAAAAGAGATATCTATAAGCGAGAGAATGAGTGAACTGCATATGTAAAACCTCATAAGCATCCGCCCCACGTGTTTACTCATATTAAACCAAAGTACTTGAACTTATAAGTTTTAAATTATTTTCTTCTACTTAGTCCACTAATAAAAACGTGGTTTTAAAAAATATTTTTTACCTCTATTTATTTGACCGAACACCTCATCAGCGCCTGTCCGTTTTAATACTACGGCGATGAGGTTACGGGGTCAATACGGCACGTGAATGTTAACAATAGCAGACGGATACAGATGCTTATATTGAGAAAAACTAAAAATGCATTAACTTAATTACGGAACATTCGATCGATCTGAAATTTTGAGACAATTTATAATCGTCCAAGATCTATCTGTGGTAAAATTGTGAGCTCTCTAGAATCATCAAAATAGGTTCAATTTTATGTTGGCAAATTTGAAAAATTGCGGACAGACAGGAACGAAATCAAGTTAACAAAAAACGTAGTAAAATTAAATGAACTTAGGCAAGATTTGTTTTCTGTTTTCCTGTTATCCAGATCAAGATACATTTTTCAACATGCCCTAATGTCCTTGACTTTATTATTCAACCGATTTCACTCCTTTCGCAACTTTTCCTATTTATTGAAGTCTTTTTGTTCACAAACATAGAAATGTTTGAAATTTAAGAGAAAAACCCCAACTCACTTGTCTATTTACGAGTATTACGCGAGTTGTTCACTGTATGGAAGCAACTTCCCTACTAACACACTTGAGTATCGCGTGGTGTGCTGTCATTCCTACAAGATATGTGTGCGCGGTGTGTCATTTTATATGAGACATCTATAGATTGACGTCACGGACCTGAAGGGTGGAAAGTCACACATTGGTGACTATATGCGACAGAGAGGATGGGAGTGTTTAAAAACTGTGACAGCTAAATCTAAGTGCGGAACTTTAAATTTTTGATTGCTTACAATTTATTAATGATTTTTTAAAATGTCTTCACACGTGATACGATATTAGTAAAATTGTGCAGCCTTACATTAAATACATACTTAAATGACAATAAAGTGATTTAAAACATGCTCATTTTGATAAAAGAACAAATGATTTTATGGGTGGGGGGATTAGGGACGTCATATTTTATGAGGGGGGGTACATTTTTCTGACGACGTGTGATGAGGGGGGAGCGGGGAATCGGCCTAATTTGCGTGATGTCCTTTATGTACGGCCCCATACAAGTTCTAGCACGCGATTCGTATTCCAAACAAAAATCGTATACCAAGCAAAATGTTCCGCGTCCAAACTGGACGCATACCAAGTTGGGCTTATTCCAAAGTAGATGTATTAAGAAAAATTGTTCTATCAATGGCCCACAAATGGTTTACTGTGAAAAAAGTTATTTTAATCTCAGTTTCTTAAAATAAATTTTGTAAAATCAATATTATTCAGTGTATCATAATTCTATGTCTACATTAAATATGGTTTTATTTGAAACTGTGGAAGGAAATGAAACGAACGTAATATTCTTTTTTTTTATGTTTAAATATTGTTTTTTAAATCTTGTCAGACAAGAAATATATATCATTGTATTGATATGCTTAAAATTGCATACTACTATTTGTTCTTTTAATATGTATGTTAAAATTTCTTTAAAAAGTTATGAAATTTGTTAAATCCGTCCTATTATTAAATAAAACTTCACACTTGATACATATTTAAGGAGTAGTTGAGCTTATGATTTTAATATATGTTGATTATTAAGTTTAAAATAATCAACAACAAAGGCAAAAACAATAAAAAAATAAATAAATGTATAATATAATTATTTTAAAAAGTTAAATAAAGAAAAACATGATAACGTAATAACTAATGTCGATATATTATTAAAAATGTTTAGACAACAATACCTTTTTGAAGTATACCAGTATATTCTGATCGAGTAGCATTTAACTTAAGGATATTTGATCCATTGAATAGTGCCTTAATGCTATCACCTTGTTTTTCAAACCAAACAACTGAAGCATTGATGGGACTAGTATCATATCTTTCACAGATGCAAGTAATATTATCATATTCATAAACAAACTCAGGGCAGTCTCTTAGCTTGACTTTAGGAATGTCTGTGTTTTAAGTAAGACAAAATAATGTAATATTACCAATCATTTAAATTATGTTTTTAATAGTAGATTTAATTATTAAAACATGAACTGTTTTTTAAATTATTATTTAATAATTAATTTAAAAACAAAATATATTAATTAGCACAGTGGCGTAACTAGGGGGTGCAGGGGGGACATATGTACCCAAGCGACACGTTAAGGGGCGCCAAAATGAGTATTAAAACTAATTATTTAATTTATTTTCGATGCAAACTAATGTATCGTAAATACGTTTGACAGATTGATTTTTCGAACCCCACAAATATCTTCATTTACAAACCAGTTGTCAAGTATGATTTTGGCGCCCTCATTGAGCAGTAAGGGGCGCCTTTCTACTCATAAATAAGTCACACATCCACAATGTAGGATCGCTGATGGAGTTTTTTTTAAAGCTGTTAGTTACCGCAATGATTACAACATACATGAATATATGATTCACACAGATGCTACTTTTTATGCTGAGGAAAACACCAGAGAAGTCGTTGTTGAATATTTTCAACCTGTATTAAGTTTCTAGTTTCACAAAATTTGCATCTGCATAAGGACGGGGATAAAAATGTTGGAAACTTTATCTGTGTGATCAATCTCTTTGCTCAGTATGATCCACTGTTAGTAAAACATCTACAACATGCCCTAGAAAATCCAGGTTCATATATCTTATTTATCACTGGAAATCCAAAATGAATTTATCCATGACCTACTTACATCCACTGTAAGGAATAAGCTGTTGAGTAAAATCAGAAAAAACAAGTACTACGGTATCTTATTTGACACAGCATCCGATGTAAGACAACGGGAAAACCTTTCTTAAGTCATCAGATTTGTGGATGTGGATTTTTAAACTAAAAAAATAACCATCAAATAATCATTTTAATGTATTGTTCATATGCATTATAAAAACGACGAAAGCCTTGAAAGAGTTATCGTAGAAAAACTGGAATCTGATAACATAACTCTAGCGGACTGTCGATGACAATGTTATAACAATGCAGCTGTAGTGACTGGGCATATATCAGGCCTCTTCAAAAGCGAGTATGTGCCAGAAATCACAGAGAATTCTTCGTCAACTGTGACAAACACAGCTTAAACTTATTAGGGGTATACTCAGCTAAACAGGATCCAATTGTTAATAAGTTTTTTAGTTAACAAATGAAATTATATATTTGTTTTTATCTCGTTCAACAACTCGTTGGGAAGAATTAAAAAGAGGTGTGCCAATTACAGTGAAAAGGGAGTCTGAAACACGCTGGAGTGCATGATCAGAAGCTGTTAAAGCTATTTATGAAAGATTGATGAACTAGTAAGGCTGGTGGAAAAATTATCAGAAAATGTATCTACGATGCCTGAAACCAGAAGTGATACAGACACTTTGCTGGCATGTATATTAAACTTTAACTTCCTAGGTTTTTAACATTTCTGGAACATCATACTTGTGAAAATTGATCGTATCCAGAAACGGTTGAAGGATCCACTATGAATTTCAAGGAAGCAGAATCTGATATTATATCGCTAGAGCAAGAACTTTTCAACATTCGTGAAAATTTGAGCCAGGTTTCGGTAGACAATGGAAAAACAAGATGCACAACTTGGGGAAACGAAGTTGACAGAAGGACTAGACGACATCGGAGGATGCTCTGGAAAATTATCAAGAGATACAGGACTTTCTGTAGAGGAAGAAATTTCACGAGTTATGAACAGCGAAAGTGATAGACTCCAACAGGATGTATCAATACGGTTTTTACGTCTAAAAAACCTAGACATCAAATTTTGATTTTCACTAGACGTCAAGACTCTTCTCGCTGAGACACTGGACGATACATTTCGTCAAAATTTATTAGATTTTTGAAAATTTTATGACACTTACTTCAATGGTAACGAATTGTACACAGAAATAGGAGACTACAAAATGCTGCTCAATACCCCGGGCTGAATTTCTACCGGAAACTCCTTTGGAGCTTCTTGGTTTTGTTTCATATGGTGATGACGTATTTCCGATTCTGCGCATTTCACTGAAAATATTTTTAACAATTGCTGTGTCAAGCGGTCCTTCAGTAAACTGAAGCATATTTTGTTTTATTTACGGGCTTCAATGGGACAATATCGTCTGAGTGATCTTGCAATCATTTGCATCGACAGAGAAACACTTGAGAATATTAATTTTGACAACGTGATTGACGAGTTTGTGACGGTCAAATCAAGTAGTAACAATTTGTTGGAGACTATGTATATTCCAGTCATGTATAATTAGTAGAGTTTTTTTTTCAAATAAATTGTTTAAAATCGTTGTAGATAACTATTACCGTATATACTCATTCAAAAGCTGATTTTTTTTTACACAATCTAGGCTCAATGTTGGAGGGAGGGTCGATTACATTTTAATGTATACGCTTCCACCATGTTTACCAAAGAACTAAAATAAATATTTAAAAATACTTCTAACCCTTGCCTAACAAAGAATACAAAGACAAAGAAAGGTAGAAAAACATATTTTCAAATAATAACATTCTGAACAATACTATTCGAAATACTAACATTACTCTTGAAAATAAATGGTCAGTGTAAGAGAGAACGATTGGCTTATGATGCAGCATTTAAGCTGAAAGTAGTTAACTTTGCCGAAAGTAGTCAACTTTGCTGAATCTAGTAATAATAATTGCGCAGCTGCTAGTGAATTTTGCATTGATGATAAAACAAGTATGTGAGTGGCGCAAAAAGAAAACAACAATAGAAGAAATGCCTAAAATATTGTTGTTCTTTATCTAAAACAAAAGTAAACAATCATAATGACTGATTTAGCTTGTAGTTTAAAAAAAAATGTGTATCATTTTGTTTATGCTTTCCTATTATTATTTGGGGTCGGCTTACGAGCGGGTTAGACACTTGTATACTATTCTCTTCCAAAAGAGGGGACTCGGCCAATGAACGCATGGTCTATACATCGAGTATATATGGTAGTCTGTATTCTATTTCATTACATTATCGTATACCAGATGCTTCGAAAATGAACTATATGAACCGAAAAATTTCACATGTTTCTTGGGAGCCCCAGAATCTGTCGGTCCGAGAAGGGTCACAGACTTTGTGTCATGTGCCCGGGCGCAGATGACCCTAGCTACGCCACTGCATTAGCATTTGATAAGTTCTAAAAATAAAACTTATCAACAAAAAGAATTAAGAAAATTGACGAACAATAAATAACTTATCAATGATAAACCACTTTTAAGAGAAGATTAAAAGAGGCGACGAAATTTAAAACAAAAACAAAAACCAAACTAAATATTGTAGTTTTAAAAATTGAAGGCAACTATTTTTTTTTAATGTAACCCTCCCCGTTTCATAGCATGCCCACCATGATAATATACATTCTTTTACATTAAACTTCCGTTTCTTTTCCCATTACTACATTCTATAACTAAGTGGTATTACTTATGATATCCGATGAATCATTCAGAAAAGCGTCATTTCTGAGGAAGGTTATTGTAGGTTTTTGAGCTTGACACATACTATTTTAAGTGTATATTCGTAAGAGAAAATATCATAAACTTTTTTTCCTTTATTAAAAAAAAATGTCCTAACCTAAATCAATTGAAATTGTTTTGTTGATACCATACTGTCTGTCAACTTCTTCGTTATCCGTAACGTTAGGGTACATTATTAAAATAATGTCATACTGATCTGGTATAAGATGAGTAGTTGGTATTTTAATTATGCAGTTCGTCCTAAAATAAATAGGATCACGGGATAGTTGTTTATGGACGGTGTGTATTTGGTGACCTGAAGTGACATTTGTTATCTGTAAAACGAAAACAAGTAATTATAATAATTTAACAAATATATATATGCCTTTATTGTTTAAATTATCGAAACACATCCATGCCTAGTACTAATAGCACTAAAATATCGACAATAAAAAGAAGTAGATATATTTATTAGATGACTGGCAGGACAAAAATGTCTCAGGAAGAATTTGTAAACAGTTATTTAATGTTAGATATTATGCTTGGAATGCGTGCATTCTCAATTGCATGTCTTTTTTGTTTTTTAATTTTTAAAAAGTATCTTGATTTTCATTAACCAAATTTGGTTTCATGAATATATTGTGTACATATATATATTTGGTGTGTGTGTTTGTGTATGTATGTCCTTAAATTATTATATTTACATAACTTTTTTTAATGTCTAACCTTTTGAGAAAAAACAGAAACTTTGCATTTTGCTGCCGGAAACACGCGTGAAGACGAACAACTTACGATCAAATGTTCCACTGAAATCTCCTTGATACAAATAATTTCTTTGACTGGAGCTGCGTTTAAATAAATTTAATTAAACATAACAGGAGTAAAAGTTCCAGACTTTTTCCTAAGAAATTATAAAAATTTTAAAAAAATAAAAACTAATTGGTGTATTAAAGTCTCATATCTGAGACAATTTTAGGCCAAACAATTTGGAAAAGTTATCTTTCGTTTTGAAAATATATTTTATTGTAAGTGACAAAAATACAAGTGAATTCTTTTAAAAAACTGGTTAGTTTTCCTATTTTGAGTGTATTGTGTTTTTGTTAAAACAAAGTCTGAGAACATTACTTTTAGAAATGGTGCGCCTAATATAACATCAAAACAAAATTACAGACTAAATTTTATTTTCTTGTTTTAATAATGATAATGTTAATAATAATAATTTTAATAGTTATAGTTTTTATTTTTATTATAAAACTAAAATTATAATATCGCAAATAAAACTTGTGTACGCAACAGTCCAAATCTCGTCTAAACAAAACAGTTTTTTAAAGCGTGAATAATGTACATGGTGACTATAGATCGTTTCAAATTTGAGCTAAAATGAAGGGTAGGTACACATGGCTACCAATTTTCCCTCTGATATTCGTAGTTCCATGTGCAAGGTTAAACAAATCGTTTGTGTGAAGTTGCACAGTATTTATTTTATTTGCAATATTTTACAAAATTTGGTAAACGTTAACGTTAATCATAAACAGCTGCGCGGTGTCGTGCAGATATCTGCATGGCCAAGAAGACGCGCAGCTTAAAAGGTACATTTCTGGGAACATGGTTTTGACAAAAGAACTATCATGTTTACGGAACTGAAAATGTAATCTACTATATAATGTTATATTAGCAGGAACTTCGTACAAGAGAGAGTCAGAAATGTCCATTTTATCTTGTTGCATACGGAAATACATACTTTCCAATCATAACTTTTGAGAAAAGTAAGTGGATCTTTAGCAGCTACATCTATGCACTTTATATTATATCATACACGGTATTTACCATTAAGAACTACTCTCACAAGCATAAAATCAAATTTAAAAAAATCAAATAGTTTTTTTTAAAATCTATACAGCTCGCTTAACCTAAAAATTAAATTAGAACATTCATAAGTAAAAGTAATAACCTTATTACATACATATGAATGTGGCACTTTACAGGGAAATGATATGTTTATATACTTAAATTAAATTAGTTAATTTATTCTTATAAATATACACAGAAAACATAAAATAATCTCCCAGAAAATAGTATTTACATATAAAAATGACTATAGTGTTGTCACGTTCACATAATTGTTGCATGTGCCATGCATTATATTGCAATTGAAATAGAAAATGGAATACTTATGAGTGTTCACATAATTACAATGGCATATTTGGCGGTAAAAATAGCAATTATAAAAATTTGAAAGTGAAAACACAATAATTTTTAAAAAACGCTAACTAAAACAATACTTTTATAAAATAAAAGATGGTTCATTAAGGAAATGATTACCAAACAAAATTAATGATACCTTACTAGGTATAGTAGGCAATTCTGAAGGCTTTTTTTTTCTTCAAAATTTAATGAGGCGTCATGTCAAATGCTACTCTCTTTTCATTTTGTTTCTTCGATATAAATAAAAGTATAACACCAGAACGGAGCTTATTATTATAATTTTGCCTATATGGTTGTATGTCTATATTTGTTAGAGGAATTGTTTTATAGGCTATTAAAAACTTTTAATTAATTTGGACTTTGTTGTAATCTTTGATTGCACTAAAAATAAATCCCAATAGTTCATTCTAGAATTTACGAAAAATCTAAAACATGCTTTTAAATGCATATTTAAGTTGTACATAGCAGTCATCTCTATATATATAAGACGCATTTGTTGTCTGTCCGTCGTCTGTCTGTTCCCTTATAACTCAAGATCCAGACAACCAAATAACGTGAAATTTGGTACACGCACACAAAATTATACCGGAAAGGTTATTAAACAGGTTTCATTCCATATATATAAGATACTGGGGGCCGGGGGCCCAAAATGTAGTTTTTCCCTATATGAGCTATATAAAATAAAAATTATTGAAAATTAAGACGTAAAATAATGACGCAAATTAATAAACATTTTGGTGTCGAGATTAACAAGAAGGCGATTATCGCCATAAAATAATTTTTTTGTTGTTGCTTTGCTGTTGTTGCTTTTGTTGTTGCTTTTGTTGTTGTAGTTGTTGTTTTGTTGTTGTTGCTTTGTTGTTGTTGCTGTTGTTGTTGTAGTTGTTGTTTTGTTGTTGTTTTGTTGTTGATTTTTTTGTTGTTGTTTTGTTTTTGTAGTTGTTGCTGTTGTTGTTTTTGTTGTTGTTGCTGTTGTTGTTGCTTTGTTTTTGTTGCTGTTGTTGTTGTAGTTGTTTTATTGTTGTTTTGTTGTTGATTTTGTTGTTTTTGTTGTTGTTTTTGTTGTTGTTTTGTTTTTGTTGTTTTGTTGCTGTTTCTGTTTCTGTTGTTGGTTTTGTCGTTGTTGCTGTTGTTGTTGCTTTTGTTGTTGTAGTTGTTGTTTTGTTGTTGTTGCTGTTGTTGTTGTAGTTGTTTTTGTTTTGTTTTTGTTGTTTGTTTTTGTTGTTTTGTTGCTGTTGTTGTTTTTTGTTGTTGTTGCTGTTGTTGTTGTTAAACCCGGGCGAAGCCGGGTACTTGCCCCTAGTAAAGTATATTCCGCACTAAACACTTTTATAAATGTAACACGCTTTTTATGCACTTATTTATTTTAATAATACACAAGGACTACTCACAATATACTTTGACCTTGCATCTGTCTATAAGAGATTTATTTAGATAGATAAACCACTCCTTTCCAACTCCATTCTGATCATCCCTTGATGTGTTTGCAATATTAACTGTCAGCTCGAAATTATGCTCATCCCACTTAAAACTAGTAACATAATTCTTAGGGTAGTAATCTTCACATCCATCTGCAAACCTGCATGTGGCTAGAGCAAATTTATCTCTCATTACAATTATAATCGATCCATTGAAAGACTTCTGAGTGTTCCATTGAAACGTTAATGCATGTTTTTTACCCTCTTCTGCTACTAAAGACACATCTGATCCGAATATGAAATTCACCAAAAATACATGTTTTTACTAAACTTTAAAAAAGACATTAAATAATTAAACATGTTGTAACATGTTCTTTGTTATCACCCTTAGATTAAGATAATTTCGAAAGGCTGGTAACAAAAATTAAAACATAAATTAGTATACATAAAAATAGATTTATAATGCCTTATTGTAACTGTAAATTAAACACCTACATGTATTTATTTAAATCCTAAATTTCGTAATTAAAATTTAAAAGAAAGCATTATGAATCAATTTTTATTTATAAAAATATATAAGAACTAAATATTTAAAGAAAAAAACATATAGGCTTGATTATTATTTTTAGGTTTAAGGGGAAAAAAAACTTTGAATAATAGTTGGATTAGTCCAGGTAAGAAAGTTTTAAAAGTTGTAGATTTCTTACCGGTCTGTTTACATGTTGAAGATGAAGATACCGTGAATGTTACCATCATAATGTTTAATACACTAAATAAATTAAGCATTCCAAAGAGTGTATACTATTTTTTTTAATATTTATATTCATTTAATATCGGCTGATTTTATTATATTATTATTTGTGTGTGTGTGTTTTTTTTTAAAATAAACATTTTAGCTTATAAAATAAAATACAACTGCACTGTAAAGAGTTCGAAATGAAAAGGCGAAGGATGTAGTTAACTACTTTACTTACCAGTAACAATGTCAGTCATTGAGGAACTAAATTGTTAAAGGATGTCTTTCATCAAATTAAGCTAAGTGGGAATTTCAGAAAATATAAATATCATTATTTTATTAAATCCGTATTTTATTTTTTTAAATAATATTTTATTTACATTTAACCCATTAACTGCCATTTTTTTTAATTTTCTTTTAAATGTGTTCTTTTTGTTATAGATTTACATCTGTTGAACAATTTAAAAAAAATATTTATAATCAATACTTTCGTATTTTTGCCTTTTGCAAGACATTATAGATACTTCACCAATGCTACCAACATCAATGGTTCAAGGTACAAGGCTATCATTGCCATGGCAGCGGCGAATTATAAGCATCAAATCCTCTAGACATGTTCTTAACGGCTTGCGTCACCTAATGCCTCTGTAAAATAAAATAAAGTAATGGGGGGTGAGACTGCAATCAGGCTTTTAAAAAGGTCTCTACTGGACTACTTGGATTTCACCGCAGCTAAGTGTTTTTTTTTCTATTATTTCGTTTTATTCGTTTCATTTGTGCACTATTTGTCCGTTGAAGAAGGCTCTTTGCCGAAACGTTCGCTGTTGTGTTACGACCTGTCAGGCCTACTAATACCCTGTTTTTATTTTATGCATTTACCTTTTTGTAAAATAAAATCCAGTTCCTGGTCTTCGTGCAAGGCTCCACACTAAAGACCGGCTGACTATTTTATTACAAACGGCAGAAAGGATGAAGGCGGTCACTGGTGCCTCATAAGCAGTTGCTGTTGGTAGATGAAACTCGTAATCCATGGTCTGTAGCTCATCCAGGAGAGGGAAACTTTGACTCAAAAGCCCACGGCCTTGTGGCTACACTAAAATGGGAAATGCTTATGGAGTAAACCCCATCAGAAAATCAGTCAGTCTCATTTTGAAATTAATTGCATGCCCATCAGCTTCTGTGACCCTAATGGTGCAAAGTCATTATGCTGCTTAAAGATCCCCGCGTTCACAAAAATAAACAGGGGGATCTCTCTTACAGGCATGATCTACAATGCCCTTTAGAAGGCATTATAGGGGTGTCTTGAAAATATTATGTGTGTGTCCACAAGAAGCTAGGCGATCTCCTTCACCCTTTCCTCACCAAGCATGGTGGGGACCCATTGAAGTAGGACTTTCGTGTCCACCTTGTCCTCATGTTTTAGGACAGTCACAAAGCCGTTGGTCACCAAGTTCCCAATTTTTACGTTGTGTAAACGGGCGTCGTGCTCCACATTTGCCTTCTCCTTGAGGATCAGATACTATCGATTAGGCATCTTAATGTTATAGAGAGTATCCGTGTGACCCCAGTTTAATTTAACATTGTGGTTCAGCTGCTTCATTATTATCTCGACTGGTACGCTAAAGATGTTTGTGCCCGAGGATGGTCCCCGGTTTGTTCATAGTCCAAGACTTGATTTTCAGATTCAGTGTGGTAGAGGTTATTTGAAAAAAAAACGGTATACATTTTGTAAAAAGTCTTTAATTGATGTATATTCCCCTACATACATACAATTATTATGTCGTAAGATGGATGGCTACATTTTAATTCGATATATATCGCGATGTAATTGGAACTACTTTTAACTCACCTGACATCTGTGAAACCTCTTACAACTTCGTGAAACGTTATGAAGAGAACCTTCGCGATCAGGGTGCCTCCTGTGCCAGTTAAGTATTTATACTTTTCCAATGTTTGCATTACGGTGCTGGTACTTTATAAACATGTATACATACTTCTGCTTTACTGTTTGTAGAAACACTTGTGTTTACTGTACAAAACCAGCAAATCGCAACATGCTATGTATCAACTTTCCACCTGTATACAAAGGTTGTTTGGGTTGGCTTGCCTAGATATACCCGCCTTCCAAGCTGGCCCCCTCTCTCTCCGCGGAACAGAACGAACGATCTTAGGAAAGAACGGCATATTAGACGACTCCGGGAATTTTAAGAAGATGTTCAGGGTTTTAAAGGCATCTTATACGTAAAAAAAAATAATTTTCATTGTCCCTCTGAGCTAGTCAAGGTGGCAATGGTAATAAATTGTGTTTGGCAATACGTATACCACAGAAGGATACCTGTCTAGCCATGAACTTCGGCCTATGTATATCGTCACTGACAAAAAAATGTTGACGGAAAAAAAACGATTGATACCCATTTAACGCACATACATTTTGATCAAAATTCCGTCTTGTAGCAACTTTAAAAAATGGTTTGTGTAGACCTTATCATTTATAAAACTGGAAAAACGTGATAACTCAATGAGTAATATTCTATTTTTAGATTACATTTTAGGGGATCAATGTTATAAAGCATAAATACAGTCGAATCAATAACGTCCCGAAATTTTTAGCCTATTAGAATTACAAAACTGTTTTTTTTTCCTTTTTCAAGTCTCATTAGCTGTCTGAAATAAATGAATAAATAACAAAAAGCAGATAAGACAGTTCCTTCTCCAAATACCTACATTTACATATTAACTTTTAATATTTTTTTATGAATTTCGTCCCCAAAAATGTATATATATTGGACAGAGATGAAACAAATAGACCCCAACGGGAGGACTGCCCTGGTGGGCCACGAACTTTCAAGATATGACGTCGACATTGCCGCTCTCAGCGAGACCCGTTTACCAGGCTACACCTAAAGTGCATATATATATATATATATATATATATATATATATATATATAATATATATATATATATATATATATATATATAAGGGCTGTTAACGATTAATTTAAATTTAATCTTTGAAATTTTGAAAAAAAATTAACTATAAATTAATCGTTAATTTCGATTAAGCCAAAAATTAACATGCATGATTGCATAAGTAGCACTAATTAAACGTTCTTATTGAAAATCTAAATAACAATAGAATGTATCCTTTATATGACATCTTCTAACCAACTACGCAAAAAGACAAGTGTGTTTACATTATTTTGTTTAAGTGATGAGCGGGTCTATTTGAAAATATAATCAGCCGAGCTGAAACAAATCATTCACACGGAACTGAGGTAAATGGTATGCACAAAACGGTCTTGGCAAGGAATAAACTAAACTGAAATAAATCAAAATACTAATTGTGAGAGACTTATTGTTGTGTTTACCTTGTATAAGCGTGCGAGTTGAATTGTATGAAACGCGTGGTTTGTAATGTGAACTGTAAACGTGCGTGGTCGTGGACTGGGAGGCAGACTGACTATATATAGATGGTTTAAGAGATAATCGAGCTTGTTTGCAGTTGATTGTACAGTTGATTGCAGTGGATAGTATAGAGTGATTAAAGATAGTTGTTAATCTGAACACAGGGTGTTAAAGTCTTGTTACTTGACTATAAATACTATTACATTAATATTAATGATTATATTAATTTGAATGACTATGATTATAACCTATTATAATTAATGACTTGTGTCACGTGTGATGCAAACAATCAATGCTGAAACAATATATTTTTTTAAAATATCTTTTTTTAAAATAATACTATGTGGTGTATAACATGGAATTTAAAAAAAAAGTTTTGAATATGCCACTCGCCATGGTAGTTACGCTGGTAGGCTCGTTAGTCGATGGCTAAAAATTGCATCTTTGTTAATAATTGAATTTGAATTACAATGTTTTAGTTGAAACAGACAGAATTGAATGGTTTTTAAGTTTATTGCAAATATGTAATTTTAATAATTAACATATATTTTGTTGATGAGCCTTCTGGTCAACGAGGGGCTTCCACAGATCATCGTCGCCTTTGCGATCCCTCCAAGGGCATAGGCCACCTATGATAGACCTTTCAGGCATCCCTATCCTGGGGCAGCTTTCTAGGATCTTCCAGTCATGGCCGATTCTCTTGATGTCCGCCTCCAATTCCCGGCGCCAAAGTGTTTTCGAACGATGTCTTTCTTTTAATACGTTGGACTCTTTAATAGAATTGTCATTATAGAACACGCGTCTTAAATATTATGTCAGGTTAAATGTATATATATATATTTATTTTAAAAAAGATCAAATGGGCCATTGATTTCTCACACAAAAAAATGTTGCTATCTTTTAATGGTGAGCTACCAGTACCAGGTAAGAAAACCTAGACTATACCTCTAGACTTTATCCATCTTATATTAAAATATATACGCTTCTTCCACACAAAATATTATTGCGTCTTACGCTTATATGTGGTTTCTATGTATAGTCGTCCATTTTTTTAGGGTTTTAAATTTATTTTGATTATTCGTTAGATTCACTTTTTTTTCAGACAACCCCTTTCACACATGATTTCCAGAAGCGTAGAAAGGTGATTTGTGTTTGTTACATTTTACTTGAAATATTGTTTTAGCAAATTTTATACCCATGTCTGTATGAGGTTGTATTAGGTTAATGTTTTATTGTATTTCCAAGTTAGAATTAAATGCCATAAGTATTATAACTACTCTATCTTCGTTCTTCTTTCATTAGACATTTTTAGATTTAGTTAACTAATGATGTTTCTCTTTTCTTTTTTGAATATTTTTCAATAATGAATATTGGCTGCTCTTTTGAATTTGTTATACTTGATGTAAGTTTTCTTTTTGAGATGGGAAACATAAAGAAAAATCATATTAATTATTCAAGTATTCTAGTATCATTCTGACCAATGGAAGGTGGCATTTCGGTTGTTCTTTTTTTTTCTTTTTTCTTCTTGTTTGTTCATTATATATATTTATTTATATATTTTTAATAAAGCCTAAATTGTTGTAGGATTTTTAAATTTATTGACTAACGTCAGGATTCAATGACAATGTTTTAATTGAATGTTACTTATATGTTCTTTTCATCACCAGTTATTTCAGTTAGGATCTCATTTAACTCAGTGATTAATTATAATTAGAAAGTATATGCTTTATACCAGTGGTCCCCAACCTTTTAATCGCAGCGGACCGATTAAAGTTTGATAATTTTACCGCGACCCACCGAGTTTGGTGGTTAGTGGTGTTTGATTGTTTAATCTTTTATATTGTTTTGATTGAGTTATTTAATTTAGTTGTGTTGATGGTGCCTTCAAAAAAATGCAGTTACACCATTAAATGAACATAAATTGTATTAACATTTTAAATTATTAGAACGCTTCATCAAGAACCATACTTAGCTACTTTCTCTGAAAGGTGATGGTTCCAGCTGTGGTTAAAAGAGACAATGGCACTCGAAATGTGTTGCATATGTCAAGTTTATTATAGTATTAAAAAAAATTGTTTTAGTTGCTATCACTACAGAAAACATTGGTTACAACAGACCGCCGTTATTTACAATCACCAACGGTTGATCTTCTTCTTGCACATACATGCTACATTCGCATGGTTTGTTGACAAATGGCGCATGGACCCATTCGTTTGTTGATCTTAAATGTCTGTCAATTAGCACTAGAACTATTTTAAAAGCAAAAACAGGTGCACCAACTGGGATAATGAAAGCTCAGGTTTAGACAAACCTAAAATCACAGCTTATGTTTAAAACAACAAAAACATCTCAGATCACTCGCCGTCCCACAGTGGCATAGCTAGGGGGGCGGTGTAGGCAGTGCGTGTCACGTGATAATCACGAGATTAATGACAGAGAGGTCACGGGAATGAAGCGCGGGAGAATGTTCGAGAGTAATGGGGAAGATGTCTGCTTTCTTTGATTATGTCTCCACGATGTGAAACCTCAATTTTATATTTATGTATATAGTTTTCATATTAAAGTTATTTCATTCCCATTACTGCTTCAAAGAATTTTTTGCACGAAAGATTGGGTTATGTGAGAACGTCTACAACAAACATTACACGTAATATGTGAAATTATTTGGTGTTAGAAGCGAAAATTGGCGGAAAGTTGTTGTAAACAAGGGATAATTCAATTATCAAGATCGTACTGTTAACACGGTACAGAAACGTGGTCATCGTAGAAGTGACAATTATTTTGTATTCAAAAAGGGAAGTATTCATTAAAGGAAGAAATATTATCAGCCATCGTAATTTGTGAATATTAAAAGACGTATGCAGCAGTGTATAAACTTTTGCAAATCGATGAAATATAAGAATTGTCCCAATATGGCGGCTTAACTACCGTTCACATGTTGCACGAATGTACTGAATCTGGGTCGAGGCCTGTTTTTGTTGTTCGTCCGTCGTGATCGACGATGACCACTCTCATCATATTTGCTGGGCTGCCACATGTGTTCTCTGGTGGCTTATTAACCCTATTTTTGCACGAAAGAGGCGTCCGCATGTCGGACAAGACGTAGAAGCGGTCCCTTCAGGGGGGTTTTGGTTACGTTCCTTTCTGGCTTGGCCTTTTAACTTGGCAGCCTGTTGTCTATTAGCTTCACAGACAGCTGCGCCATTCCATATCGTAGAGCGCCAGTGGGCTCGGTTACTGGCTGCTGCTTCCCAGGAGTCATGTCCGATATCGAAGGCCTTCAGAGCAGTTTTAAGTGCATCCTTGTAGCGCTTTCGTGGACCACCGCGTGCTCTATGCCCTTCGGTAAGTTCACCATAGAAGAGCCTCTTGGGTAGGCGATGGTCGGGCATGCGCACTAGATGCCCCGCCCAGCGTAGTTGGCTTTGCATGAGGATAGTGTGGATGCTGGGGAGTCCTGAACTGGCTTATATTTCTGTGTCTGGAACTTTTTCCTGCCATTTTATATTGATAATTTTTCTAAGGCTTTTGGTGTGGAAGTGGTTCAGCAACCTCGCATGGCGTTGGTATACAGTCCAAGTTTCACATGCATATAATAAGTTTGGGAGCACGACAGCTCTGTATACTTTTAGTTTTGTTTGGGTGCTGATTCCCTTTCTGTTCCAGACACTGTCATGCAATCTACCGAATGCTGCGCTGGCCTTTGAGATTCTCGAGTTCACCTCGTCATCAATATTGGCCTTCTGGGACAGTGTGCTGCCAAGGTAAGTAAAGCGGCTCACTGTGATGATTTTGTTGCCGTTGATGAATATGTTAGGCTCAGTATAGGATTTGCCCGGGGCCGGCTGGTATAACACTTCTGTCTTTTTTGTGCTGACGTTGAGCCCAAAGTAAGAGCACGCGCTGGAAAATTTATCAGCACTTAGTTGCAGTTGTGCTTCAGAGCCCGCGTTAAGGGCACTGTGGTGATAAAGATGTTTAATGAATAATTTAAATGGCTTGGTGGTCTAGAGTGGTATCATAAGTGATCACACAGATCAATCTTTATTCACAAGGATATCTTTAACTGTCTCCTCACATTCGATATATATAAGAACCAAGTAATTTATATCAAATAATGAAATTTAATTATATTTACAAGTACATTTTGATAATGAATAGTTATAAACTAATTATTTAATGATCAAGACTAAGCTCAGTGTAAACCCCCCCTGATATAATCAATCTAACAATAGTTTAATATGGTATAATAATGGTTCCCTTTATCATATCATTGTCATCATCAGGCTATGCCCCAGCTTAATGTTCATCGTTTATGTATACTTAAATTAATCGTGGAGTCCCAGGAGTTCCGTTGAAGAATGGTCCGATTCCCTCCTGCTAGTAGTTGGACTGTTCCCTGCGTACTCGGCTGGTTCAACGATCTCTTCTGTTTCTCTTAATCAACACACCAGCTTCCTAATAATGAATAACACTTCGTCTATAATAAGACGTCTTCAATAGACATAGTATGTCGTATTGGCATCGGCGAAGTATATGATACTCGTGGCCGGTTTCGATTTGCACAATTGGATATGGTGTCAAATCGACATCAATCAGGGCGATTGTGCGCCTGATTGGCTTCAGTGTAATATTGGTCTATATTCCACTGGCAGTAGTTATCTGTACGAAGATCAGGGATCAGGTCATGGGTAGATAAGGATGATCCGCCCAAGCCTGTTCCACGCATATGCAACAATTCCTTCTGGTGGGGTGGTCCGGATTCTGCACGCCTGTGTAGTGGGACGATCAGATCACTTGATCCACTGGGCACCAGGAACCAGTCGGTGCTGGTTGGAATAGTTGGCCTTTCCGATTCAATAATGAATTACCAAGTCCGTTAGAATGAATGTATTGTCACTATGTAGGTGATCGACTTCAAAGAGATCTTGGCTGGAAAAAGGACCGAATTCTCATCTGTTCTGGTATTTATAAGCTTCAGATGACGTGGAATTCTAATTAATTTTGATTGGATCTCACTCACAGTCCGTTAGTCCTTGTTGTAGTAAGTGAGTACCCCGTACATGGCCAATTACTAGCTTCCGCTGATCGTATTTTGATAAGTTAATTAACCAGAGTTCATTCCCTTGCATTGTTTATGTTTTACGGTGTAATATCAAATTGGAGGTGCATAAATCTCGTCACAGAGGCCCCCTTTTTGAGATAATTCATCCTGCAAGGTGAATTATCAAGTGATGAACTGACAATTTGATGTTTGTAGGTTGTTGCTGGCCATATTTATCCAGGGATTCCGGTGGCAGAAACTGACTCCTCCAATCTCACTTAGTTAATAGTTAATAATTTTCTATTGGTTGGTAACGACATCTTCTGACTCCGAGTCATGTGGAAGTCGACTTAGGAAATCAGGTCCATGGTTACTCTTTCCAGGGATGTATTCGATTCTGAAGGTATAAGGTTGAAGTAACAATGACCATCTCATCAGCCTGGCATTTAACTTTTTTGATGAAGATAGGAATGACAAGGGATGATGGTCCGTTTGTAATATGAACTGCCTACCATAAAGATAGGGTTGAAATTTTTCCACTGCCCATACTAGAGCCAAACATTCCAGTTCCACAGCAGCATAATTCTTTTCCGACTTGCCAAGCTTTCGGCTAGCATAAGCGATGGGAAAAAGTTGAGGCTCTAGACCAGGGCCATCTTCGGCTTGTAGCAATATTGCTCCAATTCCTATGTTACTAGCGTCCGTTCTGAGAATAAATTCTCTTTCTAGGTCAGGCAGTCTAAGAACGGGCTTTTCTACTAGGGTCTTCTTGAGTTTGGCAAAACTTTCTTCACATTCTCGGGTCCATATGACCTTCTCTGGTTGGTCCTTACGAGTCAAACCGGATAGTGGGGCGGCCAACATGTTGAAATTTGAGATAAACTTTTGATAGTATCCGCACATTCCTAGAAATGATCTAACCTGGGTTTTCGTGATGGGCCTTGGCGCTTTGAGTAAGTTATTCACTTTATCAGTGTCAGGCAGGATTAGGTTCTCTTGAATCATGTGTCCGAGGAACTTGAGTTGAGAATACCCTATCATACACTTTGAAGGTTTTGCTGTTAAGCCTGTTTCTCGCAGTCTACATAAGAGTGATTCTAAGATTTTTAAATGCTCCGTCCAGGATTCCGTGGCAATCAATATATCGTCAATAAAGTTGAACAGTCCTGGTTTTTGTATTGGGTTCAACAACTTCCTCATCATTCGAGTGAATACACTAGATGAGTTATTCAATCCAAATGGCACGGTTTGGAATTCGAAATGACCCTGAGGGGTGCTGAAGGCTATTAAAGGTCTACACTTGGGTTCTACCTCAATTTGGTAATATCCCTTTCTTAAATCCAACTTGCTGAGGTACTTTGATTTACTTATATTGGCGAATATGGCGGCTGGATCAGGCAAAGGCTCAGCTTGAAATTCTACTGCAGCGTTTAATCGCCTGAAGTCTATACACATTCTGTGTGTTCCATCTTGTTTCCTAACCAAAACCACTGGAGCATTATAAGGCGATGTAGAGGGTGCGATGATCCCCATCCGGAGTAACTCCTTAATTTCTTCCTCAATTATTCCAGCCTTGGCGTGGGGTACAGTGTAAGGCTTAACGTTTATGGGTCGATTGTCATTAAGTTTCATTGAGAAAACCTCCAGACTAGTTCTTCCGGGTCGATCTGTTAAAACCTGGTGAAATTGTTCCAGCAGGGTAGTTATCTCCCTCCGTTGCTCATGAGTTAAATCAGGGCATACGGCCACATCTTTCACTCCTTCCCCTTGAGTCATAGGATACTCGGTTAATCCTTTAGTTACACCACTGTCCTCCGCTATGGCGATAGCGACTAATGCTGGGTCCGTGTTTCTTCTTTCTAAGTACTTTTTTAACAGGTTAACGTGATACATTTTTTCTTTATTACCCGTTTTCACTTTATAGTTAGTGTCTGATATCTTTTGAGTCACCTCAAAAGGACCATGCCAACATATTTGGAGTTTGTTGGTATTCTTAGGTAATAATAGTAATACATTGTCTCCCACTTGCAGTTCTCTTTCCTTAGCACGTTTATTATAGTTCTTTTCTTGGCGTTGGCGAGCTTCTTTTAAATTCTCTATAGCCAGGCTTCTCGTTAATTGTAGTCTTTCACGTAGGTCCTGCACATACTTGGAGACCGTGCGAGCTTCCTCTTCTAATTCTTCCTTTGTCCAGTTTTGTCTCAATACTTCCTGGGGTCCACGTGGTTGAGAGCCAAAGATAATTTCGTATGGGGAATAACCTAGGCTGGCTTGTGGCACTTCCCTATAGGCAAATAGGGCGGCGGGTATATATACATCCCATTCGTCAGGTCGTCCATCAGAAAGTTTCTTGAGCATAGCTAATAGGGTAGCATTGAATCGTTCCACAAGTCCGTTTGCTTGAGGGTGATATACAGATGACTTAATATGAGTAGCATTGAATGTTTCATACACCTCTGCCATCAACTTTCCAGTGAATTGTGAACCATTGTCAGTTAGAATAACCTCAGGGAAACCAATGCGTGCGAAAATATTGAATAGTGCCTCTGCCACATGCCTGGTATCAATGGATGGCAGGGCTGCTGCCTCCGGCCAACGCGAAGCTTGACATACCACGCACAAAATATAAGCATTTCTTTTCTTGGTTCTTGGGAGTGGTCCCAAGATGTCAACTGATACTCGTTTGAAAGGCACATCGATGAGTGGAGTCTTCCCCAGAGGAACTGGTGGCACCTGACTTTTTGCTGATCTACGCTGACATTCTGGGCAGGAAGCTACATATCTTTTAATATCCTGAGTCACTCCGGGCCAATAGTAGTAGTGACATATTCTATGCATTGTGGCACCTTGACCTTGATGTCCACTCATAGTGGCATCATGTCCAATTTTTAGCACCTCTTGCCTGTGCTCCATAGGAACGATAAACTGGCTTCTTTTAATCTCCCCTTCCTTGGGCCGACGATATAGTAATCCACCTTTTATATAAAACTCATGTTTTCCTTTATTGGGTTTCTTGTTTTCAGCAAGCGCGAACCATTTCGATAAAGTTAGATCCCTTCGTTGTGCAGTTTTCATTTCTTGAGGAATACTGGTGGAACCAGTCTGTAAATTTTCTTCTTGAATCATTGATCGTGTAAAGATTGGTGCAACTATAGCTGGATACTTTGGTTTTCCCAAGTATACATGCTTGCAGCCCAAGATGAGTTCATATTCGGGATTCTCCATTACAGCCGCCCGAATTTTTCCCCTTACGTATCGGGTTTCTACGGTAATATAAGCCACAGGTAATGTCTTCCTGGGGTTTTCCCGATCGACGTATTTGATCTCCATGACCTCCCCGGTCATATCCTCTGGTTTGACTAATTTCTTATGGACTATGGCTTCATAAAAGCATCCAGTATCATTTAGGCAGATTGCTGGTTTACCATTTACCAGGACCTTTTCACAGGATGAGGGAAGGTTTTATCAGATTCATCATGAGGTTGATCAACCATCATAGCTCCCACCACAGATCGTTGTGGTTTGGATGCGGGGATCCTTGGGCCCTGAGTGATGGTCCTTACTCCTACAATCTTCATTGGAGTGGGACGAAGTCCGATGGAATTCGCACCAAGAGCGACTCCTACCTGAGGGTGCTGCGGATTGAACAACCCTTCCATTAGCTAAATTTCCTGGTTTCTTGTTATTTCCTGGAAAATTTTGTCCGAGTCCCCTCTCCTCTTTATGTATCTGTTCATTCCTGGGATTGCCATTATCCCTCCTTCTGATACCATCCTTACTTTCCCTATGCGCTGCTATGTATCTGTCGGCTAGTTCCTTTATTCTATTTAATTGCGTAGCCCCGTTCTCCTCTATGAATACTCTGACTTCTGGTGACATGCATTCTTTAAGCTGCTCCACCAATATCATCTCCATAATTCCTTGATACGTCTCTGGGTATTTTCCCAGAGTACGCCATTTGTTAAAGTATTTACTGAGTCTCTCCAATAACTGACTATAAGTTTCCGATCTCTCCAGCCTTGCTGCTCTGAACTTCTTCCGGTAGGTAGTGGCTGTTAATTCGTATTTGACCAGCAGAGCTGATCGTAAGGCAACATAACTTTTGGCATCCTCCTCAGCTAGCCTGAAATATACTTCGTAAGCTTTCCCTTTCAGGACGTGGGATAATCTTAAGTTCCATTTATCTTCAGGGAGTTCATACATTTTAGCCAGTTGTTCAAACCGGTCTAAGTATATCTCTATTGATTCGATCTTATCATCAAAGGGGTCTAGAGGGAAAAGCAGGGAATGATGGGCAAACCCGGTTCTCGCATCCACTAGTAGGGTGTTTCCTGGAATATCTGACTTTCCTTTCTGGATCCTCTCCTTCTCTATTTCCAATTCCATTAGCTTTAAAGCGTATTCCCTATCTGCCTTTTCCTTTTTCCATGGCCATTAATCGCCCTTCTTTCTCCCTGGTCATTAATCGCTCTTCTTTCTCCCTGGCCATTAATCGCTCTTCTTTCTCCCTGGCCATTAATCGCTCTTCTTTCTCCCTGGCCATTAATCGCTCTGCTTCCTCTTTCTCTCTTGCAATAAATAAGTCCACTTCTCTATTGATATGCTTCACCAACTCGGTTCCCTTCAGCCCGAGGGATTCGCCTTCCTTACGTGCTTCCGCCTTAATTTCGGCCTTGGCCTTTACAAAGTCAGCCATGACTCTACTTTACAATTATATAATATACAGTCCAGCAAGACTAACTCCAACAATGCGCAATAATCAGTAATGTGTTTACAGCCAACAATAGTGCTTAATTATATAAAACAGCTTATATTAATTAATTATTAAAATAACTATGAACATAAGTTATGGGCAAGCTGATGATGCGTATACCTTATTCTTATGCTAATGTATACTAACTGTGAGAGGCAATTAGAACTATCAAATAAATCCCGGCTCGAGCCCCCATTTATATCCTTGTGGTGATAAAGATGTTTAATGAATAATTTAAATGGCTTGGTGGTCTAGAGTGGTATCATAAGTGATCACACAGATCAATCTTTATTCACAAGGATATCTTTAACTGTCTCCTCACATTCGATATATATAAGAACCAAGTAATTTATATCAAATAATGAAATTTAATTATATTTACAAGTACATTTTGATAATGAATAGTTATAAACTAATTATTCATTGATCAAGACTAAGCTCAGTGTAAACCCCCCCTGATATAATCAATCTAACAATAGTTTAATATGGTATAATAATGGTTCCCTTTATCATATCATTGTCATCATCAGGCTATGCCCCAGCTTAATGTTCATCGTTTATGTATACTTAAATTAATCGTGGAGTCCCAGGAGTTCCGTTGAAGAATGGTCCGATTCCTTCCTGCTAGTAGTTGGACTGTTCCCTGCGTACTCGGCTGGTTCAACGATCTCTTCTGTTTCTCTTAATCAACACACCAGCTTCCTAATAATGAATAACACTTCGTCTATAATAAGACGTCTTCAATAGACATAGTATGTCGTATTGGCATCGGCGAAGTATATGATACTCGTGGCCGGTTTCGATTTGCACAATTGGATATGGTGTCAAATCGACATCAATCAGGGCGATTGTGCGCCTGATTGGCTTCAGTGTAATATTGGTCTATATTCCACTGGCAGTAGTTATCTGTACGAAGATCAGGGATCAGGTCATGGGTAGATAAGGATGATCCGCCCAAGCCTGTTCCACGCATATGCAACAATTCCTTCTGGTGGGGTGGTCCGGATTCTGCACGCCTGTGTAGTGGGACGATCAGATCACTTGATCCACTGGGCACCAGGAACCAGTCGGTGCTGGTTGGAATAGTTGGCCTTTCCGATTCAATAATGAATTACCAAGTCCGTTAGAATGAATGTATTGTCACTATGTAGGTGATCGACTTCAAAGAGATCTTGGCTGGAAAAAGGACCGAATTCACATCTGTTCTGGTATTTATAAGCTTCAGATGACGTGGAATTCTAATTAATTTTGATTGGATCTCACTCACAGTCCGTTAGTCCTTGTTGTAGTAAGTGAGTACCCCGTACATGGCCAATTACTAGCTTCCGCTGATCGTATTTTGATAAGTTAATTAACCAGAGTTCATTCCCTTGCATTGTTTATGTTTTACGGTGTAATATCAAATTGGAGGTGCATACATCTCGTCACAGGCACAATCATCAGCAAAAAGAAGTTCCAGGATGCTGTCTGATTTGAACTTTGCTTTTGTCTTAGTTTTAAGCCTCCTGATGTTGAACAGACGACCATCAGTGCGATACCTGAAGTCCATGCCTACATTTCTATTCCTGAAGGCCTCTGTAAGCATGGCTGAAAACATGAGGCTGAACAATGTTGGGGCCAGAACACAGCCTTGCTTAACGCCCTGTGTGACAGGGAATGGTTTAGAGACCTCTCCATTGTCCTGGACTCGAGCCTGCATGCCATCATGAAATTGCCTTACAATGGCTATATACTTATTTGGACACCCATACTTGGCCATAATTCTCCATAGGCCCTCTCTGCAGACTGTGTCAAAGGCTTCCGTAAGGTCTATGTAAATGGAAAATAGGTCCATATTCTGCTCTTGACACTTTTCCTGCAATTGCCTAGCTGCATAAATCATGTCAATGGTCCCACGTTCTTTCCGGAAACCACATTGGCTTTCTGGTAAAAGACCCTGATCCAGATGTGCATTTAGGCGATTTAGGAGAATTCTGGCGAGTATTTTTCCTGCAATTGATAACAGTGAAATTTTTACGATGTTTATCGCAGGCTTGGCGGTTCCCTTTTCGCTTGTACAAGTGGACTATAGAGGCATCTTTAAAGTCCTGGGGAGCCTCTTGCTGTCACATCATTAGGAAGATTTCATGCAGCTTTTCCAGTAGAACCATGTCACCTTCTTAGTATATTTCTGCTGGAATTGAGTCTGCTCCAGGAGCCTTTCCACATGACAGAAGATGTACAGCTCTTTGCGTCTCAAGAAGTGTAGGCGGGTCATCCATTGCCATGTTAATTGGTACTTGAGGGAGGCGACTGATAGCATCTTCATTAATACTTGAGTTGCTGTTTAGGACAGCATGAAAGTGTTCAGCCCAGCGCTCAAGAATCTTCTCCCCGTCAGTAATTAGATATGTCCTGTCAGCACTGATAAGCGGGGATGAATTAGACGATGTGGGTCCGTACACTTCCTTAAGTGCGTTGTAAAAATTATTCATATCATGCCTGTCAGCATATTGTTGAATCTCATCAGCTTTCTTGTTTAGCCATGAGTCTCGCATCCAGCGAAGGTTTTGTTGTATGACGCGGCGTATGCTATTATATGAGTCGGTAACGGTTGAAGACATGGGATTGCTGATGTGTCTTTTGTGGAGTTGATGTTTCTCTGACAACATTTGCTTCATTTCATCGCAATTGTCATCGAACCAGTCTTGGTGCTTTCTCGTCACGGGTCCAAGGATTTGGGAGGCGATGCTGTAGATTAGATCTCTAAAGTTCGACCAAACAGTCTCAATGTTCGTATTGTTTAGAGTGGTGGATCTCAGTTTGCCCTCTAGGGCTGTCTCCAGAGATAGTTTAGTACTCGCACAGTTTAGCTTTGTGATGTTTAGCCGTTTTAGGGTTTTCCTTCATTGGAGCCGTCTTTTGGGCTGAATGCATATCTTAAGTTTAGAGATGATGAGACGATGTTCTGTCCAGCATTCAGCACCGCAGAGGGATTTGGTCACACGAACGTCTTGTCTATCTTTCTTCCTTGTGATGATGTAATCTATTAGGTGCCAGTGCTTGGAGCGAGGGTGCATCCATGAGGTCCTGTTTCTTGTGGGAAGACTGAATACTGTGTTAGTAATCAACAAGTCATGTTCCACACACGTCTGAAGCAACAGGAGACCATAAATATTACACCGGCTCACTCCATGGTTTCCTATAGCACCGTCCCAAAGAGCGTCATCGCAGCCTACTCTTGCATTAAAGTCACCAAGTATGACAAGCTTATCAGTGGAAGGAATAATGGTGATGATAGAGTGAAGGTCCTCGTAAAACTTGGATTTCACTTCATCAGGGTTAGTCATTGTTGGGGCATAGCAGCTGATGATGTTGAGGTATTTTGGGGTGTATGGGGTGTCCATGGGAGGGGTAGCACCTCTGGATGGGGAGCAGTCGTACTCCTCCTGGGGTAGATCACCACCTTTGGTCCTCACCTGGCACTCAACTCTCACCTGTGGCTCCAAGAAGCTGTAGCATGCGCAGCGGCCACACCCCGGTAAACGGTCTCGACTGACCGGCTAAACCAGGTGAGGGTAAACCGATGGGATGAAAACCTCGGTGAAGTGGTCAAGGCCTACTTTCGGTTGTACCATACTAGACACACAGTGAACGTATCTAGGTCGTACACACATGTTGGTTCTAAATATAGCTGGGGCACTGTACATAATATTTTGAAGCATGGAATAAAATGGATAAACTAAACAAAATATGTGAACTATAGGAGCTATGGACTATGAACAACTGTGTAAATCAGTGAATCGTGAATCAAGGGACTGATTTGTGAAAATAAACAATAACATTGGTAATTTCAACATAAAGAGAAGAACTGAATGTATATTCATTCATTGTATGTAAGTTGTGAGAATTGCAATTTGGATTAATGGATTGAACTGAAGTGTCTAAAGCTACCCTACATTTTGGAAATCGGAAAATTTTACTAAGTGACTTATTTAATTCAAAACTTTGGACCATCGGATGTTTTTTGTCAATCTTAGGGAGCGTATATATTTAGTATACTTTAGATCTTGAGTATGGATAGTTTGTTGACTCATTTTGTCAAAATTAAATTTAATGGTTTAGATTTGTCACTTGATTAGAGTTAACATATTGTGAATTTAAGATTTTCTCATTTGGTTGATGTATGCATTAACAGATAAATCATTACATTAATTACTAAATTGCTTAGCTCATATAATTCTATAAAACATGGATTTCTATAAAGAAGTCACTATTATAGCTAAAGAGGTTGCATTAACTGGGAAAGAAATTAAATATTTCATTAAATAGAAACTTAAAATAGTCAAACAAAAAGAAAAGCAATAGCTAAAGAAAAAGAGAAGCAAAAGCAAATAATAGCTGAAGAAACAATAGAAGCAAAAGCAAATAATGGAAAGAGATGAAAGAGCTGCAAGAAGATAACTTGAACAACTTAAAACTACAAATTGATTTACAGAGCAAAGGCTACAAACCTGGTATGACTCAAATGTAAATTCAACACCGAAGAATGCAATCAAAGTTAAAAAAACATGACAGCAATAAAGAAAAAAAAATGGATGTTTATCTGGATTATTTTTAATCCATAATGTCCATGAAAGGCTATGATGAAAAACACAAATGATGACTCAACTAACTGGAGAGGAAATTGAGGCTTACATCAGTATAACCGAAGAGGACAAAACCATATGTAAAAATGTCAAAAAGTAACGTCTATGTCATTTCGGGAAGTCAGAAAATGATTATAGAAAGGAATTTCATGAGATGAGAATTAAGATGGGCAAAGATCCACAGATCATAGTACATGAAGCACAAGTTAAATTAATGAAACGGCTGGAGCTTACAACAATAGACACTGGCAATCCAAAAGGCCATACTAGACATTGTGTTAATTGACAAGTCAATATAAAATGCAACACCAACTCTATTCACATATTTAACTGATAAAAAAGTTCGTACCCAAACAGAGCTAACAAATGCATTACGCAAATTCAAGGACTCTCATCGTAATATGGAAATAGACAAAAGACAAGATATCTTTGCAGCAGTACAAAATAAAAACCAAGAAAAAAGACAAGGTATGAGAAACCATAGTCGTCCAAACCCAGGCAACAGACAAACTATTCGCTGGTACAGTAACAAGCCAGGACACATGCCGAGGCATTATCTTATCTTATCTTATCTATACATATGCTCCTTCTATGCAGAAGATAATTGCGTCCACAGACCATGACATATGATCTGTTGGCAAGTGATGCAGCGTTCACAGGCCACGGCTTTGTGGGTTACACGCATTACCCAGCCGCCTAACTAGTGTTAGGTACCCATTCAAGGCTGGGTGACTCAGGGACGCGCTAGGACGCATTGTTACCACAATAATGGACAACCAAATAGGGTGTCCCCTAATGGAAGCCCTAATGGAAGAAAACAGAAGAAAGATCAAAACAAGGTCACTTTAAAAGCAAAGGTAGACTATCAGGGAGAGACAGATACAATCATAACTCCAGATACAGAGGATATGATCAGCTATGGAGAAGGAATGACTACCAAGATTTAGATGATACATGAATAAACACAATTTAGTGATACTGTAGCAACTATTGTCAGTCGTGGAAAACTTACATTTTACCCAGTTTATATTAATAATGGGAAATGTATGTGTCTTCGTGATTAAGGGTGCACAACGATTGTGGTGCACATCAGGACGGTAGAAGACAAAGAATATAATGGTCAAAAAGACACACTTATAATGGATGATGTCACAAAGAGAGATTGTCCAACTGCTACTATTATCATCAACTCACCCTGGTTTCAAGGTGAAGTTCGAGCGAGAATTTTGAAAGATGGTATTTGTGATCTCATCATAGGCAATATTGAAGGTGTTGTTGACAATTCTGGTGAAATGTTTAAAGCATGGTGTGAAAACTACCAATTATATGTCAGTGTACAAACTAGTGCCATCACAAAAATAAAATAAAATATAGTCATTGATGTTGGTGAGAATATTGAAATAGGAAGCCAACTAATGTCAAAGAAAGAATTTTAAAAAAAAATCACGACGAAGATAAATTAATAATGGAAATAAAACTCTTCAAAGACAATCAATCAGGCCACAGCAAACATTACAAGCTAGATATAGGCATATTGATAAACATTTCACAAGAAAGTGCATGTAAAAGAGTGGTTATTTAGAAAAGTTACAATAAACCATTATGAAAATGACCCATGACATATCTTTGGGTGGACACAGGGGCGCCAAGAAAACAATTGCTACCATAGCAGAAAACTTTTACTGGCCTAAATGGCTAAGCAGATCAAAGAATACATCAAGAAATGTATGGTGTGTTTTTGACACAATCCCAAAGATGGAAAATACACAGCGCCAATACAATCATCTGAAAAGTCAAACTTCCCATTGGAGAAAATTACCAAAGACCTAATAGGAAAATTCAAAAAGATGTCAAAGAAAAAACGTATGTATACTCTTTCCATAGTGGATATAGCCACCAGATGATGTGAGGCTATTCAACTGAAACGAACAGATACAGAAAGTATATGCAATGAGTTACTCAATATTTTCAGCAGATATGGTTTTCCTTAAAACCATTTTTAAGACAAATGCAGCCAATTCAAAGGGCAGATAACAGAAGCTTATATGAAAATGCTAATTATTACGCAGGTACATAGCACAGTTTACCATCCACAATCAAATGGAGTAATTGAAAGACTAAACAAAAAAGTCAAGAACATGCTTTTTAAAGTTACAATAGACCATGAAGACAAATGGCATGAACATTTACCTTTAATACTATTTGCATACAACAGCAGCAAGCGTGAAAGCACAGGTTTTAGTCCTTTTGAGTTAATGTATTTTCAAAACACTGCAAGTCCTTTGCAACATTTCAAAGAAAAACTCATAATATAACAAGATGCCATACAGGAAATATATCAGTTAATGTCAGAAACTAGAGATAAAATACTCTACAGTATTGAAACAGCAAAACAAAGACTAATCACGCAAAGTGCAAGACACAGAGAAATTAAAAAAATAAAAGCAGGTAATTTAGAACATTTGAGCTAGAACAACAAATATTAGTATTTTTGCCAATGGCAAAGAATGAAAACACAAAGGAAGGTCCCTACACGATTGAAGAAAATCTTAGTGATGTGACATATAGTTTCAACATAAAAGGACATGTGAAAAAACTGCACGTTGATAATCTAAGAACATATGGTGACAATAAAGGAGAAAGACAAACAGTAAATATAATCAGCAAAAATAATGATGAAAATGATAAAGGTACAATGAAAAAGAAAAGCCCTATCATTGAAAACATATAGATAGAGTGGTGGAATTTTTTCAAAAATACAAAGGTCTCATCACAAAAGAAACAAGAAAAACAAAACCTGTGACTCATAAGATACAACTGTCAGAAGATGAACCTTTCAAGACTAAGGTATACCCTATTCCCATGTAATATATATAGTCAGTAAAAAAAGAAATTGATTACCTACTCAAAGAAAACAAAATAAGAAAAGCAGTTTAAGTTAACTATACCTTACAAACTGTCATAGTCAAAAAGAAGAATGGAAAGATTCGACAAAGCTGTGATTACAGAAAATTGAATAATATAACTAAATGGACTATGAGCCTATTGGAGATCCAAGAGACCTTGTAGACATAATTGATAATTCCAAAATATTTACTACATTTGACTTGAACAAAGGTTTTTGGCAGATTAATATGGATCCTGATTATGTCAAATATACTGCATTCAGAGCCATGGATGAAGTATATGAATGGTTAGTGATGACATTTGGATTAGTTAACATTACATACACTTTTAGTAGATTTATGAAAGTGATGTTACAATGCATCCCAAATGTGGTACAATACGTGGACAACATATGTATCCACACTAAAGATTGGGAAACGCACATCCATGCTCTTGAAGCAGTACTGAATAGACTCAATAAACATAGTGTTACAATCTCACATGAAATGATTAGCATTGGAAATAAATGTATTGATTTTCTGGGATACAGAATAGGAGGTGGTGCATTCACTCCTACTGCAGAGAATGAAAACAAGATCTTTAACCTGTCAGTCCCAAAATCTAAGAAACAAGTACAAGCCCTGCTGGGACTAAGCAAATTTTATAGACCTTTTATTGCAGACTTTGCATAAATTGTTCACAAGACGATGCCGCCTTAATATCCCACACAGCAGACGGCCTGCAGAACCTTGTATCCAGCTTCTCCGCTGCCTGCAAAGAATTTGGCCTGACCATAAGTATAAAGAAAACCAACATTATGGCACAGGATGCTGCCTCTCTCCCGACTATCACCATTGACGACTGCAACCTGGATGCTGTTGACAGTTTTACTTATCTGGGATCAAACATCTCGAGCACCCTCTCACTGAAAGATGAGATAAGTAGTAGGATAGGGAAGGCAGAAACTGTTATGGCTAGACTGTCCAAAAGAGTCTGGTCCAATGCCAAACTCACAGCAAGGACTAAGCTGCAAGTATATCAGGCCTGCGTACTGAGCACATTCCACTATGGATGCGAGTCTTGGACCACCTATACCAGGCATGAAAGAAGGCTCAATAGCTTCCACCTCAGATGCCTGCGCCGCATCCTAGACATCAAATGGCAAGAGAAAGTCCCCAAAACAGAGGTCCTGGCTCAAGCAAGCATGGGTAGTATTGCAGCAATATTAAGCCAAAGACGCCTCCGTTGGCTTGGACACGTCAAGAGGATGCAAACTGGTCGCATACCCAAGAATGTGCTTTACAGCGAGCTGGCGATAGGGAAAAGGTCGGTTGGTCGGCCATGTATCAGATACCTGGACATATGCAAGAGAGACATGAAAGTAGCCAACATTTATATACAAAACTGGGAAACCTGGCAGAGGATAGGTCCATGTGTCGGGCTATAGTGAAAGAAGGATCACTAAGAGCAGAGGAGCAAACTAGGGCAGAAGCAGTCGGGAAAAGAGCGAGGAGAAAGGCCAGGCAACATTGCCCCACTGCTTTCGTGTGTGTGTCATGCAGAAGAGACTGCCACTCAAGGATTGGTCTCATCAGCCACACCAAGAGCTGCAAATAATAAATAAATAATAAATTGTTCACAAACTTACAGAAATTACAAAACACAGAGATGTTAAAACATTTCAGTTTTCAGGAGAAGGCTTCAACGCATTGGAAAACATTTAGCAAGCATTTAGGAAGAAATCCATCTTGATTGCACCCCAGTGAGACAAAACTTTCATAGTTTCGACTTATGTATCGTCCGTTGCATTACGTGCCTTTCTTATGCAAGAGCATGATGGTATTCTCCATCCAATACAATATCTGAGCAGAAATTTAACAAATACAGAATGTAACTACAGCACTATAGAGAGATAATGATTTTCCATAGTGTCGGCTCTACAAAAACTGCAAAAATACCTACTAGGTAGAACATTCACTCTACTGACAGACCACAAACCACTTGTGGCATTGAACAAAATGAAAATAAGAAACGCAAAAATCAATAGATTGGCTATGCTATTATCAGACTACAAATTTGACATTAAACATGTTAAAGGAAAGGACAATGTGGTTGCAGACATATTAAATAGAATGAAAATAAATACAGACATTCTGTAAATTCACAAACAAGAAAACCAGAGACTGTTTTAGTATTAATGTTATTATTTGCAGAACAAAGGGAAAGAAGCACTGCTTGAATTTCAATGGATAATATATTTAATGTTATGAATATTGATTGTTAAAAGTTATTTTAATTACAAAAAAGTACAGGTTTGTTAAAATTTCAGTTTCAGTTTTTCGGTACAGGTAGACTGTTGAAGTCCTGCACATTTTTTTTCTTGATGTTCATGTCTGGATATTGTGTGTATAGCAGTGATTTTCCATTGATGATGAATATTTGAATATAGATTAATTTTATTGTATTAATACCAAAACTGTTTTATTTCATAAACATTTTTTAAAGGCTGTGGGTTAATGTCACGTGAGAATCACAAGATTGATGACAGAGAGGTCACGTGAGTGAAGCGCTGGAGAATGTCCGAGAGTGATTGGGAAGATGGTTGACTGCGGTTATTCTGTCTCCACTATGTGAAACCTCAATTTTATATTTATGTATATAGTGTTCGTATTAAAGTTATTTCATTCACATTAGTGCTTCACGAAATTATTGCACGAAAGATCGTGTTATGTGAGAACATGTACAATACACATTAAAACTAATATGTGACATCAGGTGTTGGAATGCCCATGGTGGCACATATTTAGGGGGTACATTTGTGGGCATTTGAAACGTATAGCCGTTTCCGATTATCGCCTTTTTTTTATTTTGAAGCAGGAAAACCAAGGTGAGACAGAAATATTCTTAGTTTCGAGTCTTAATAAACGGATTCGCGCAACATATGCTTGATTACATAGTTGTTATAACTAACGCAAAACCGTTCAAAAATTTTAAATCGCTAAAAAAAGGTATCGATTTGTTAGGAAAATTAAGTGGTATAGGTCACAGATGGCGCTTTATTAAAGAAAACTGCACACAAACAACAACAACAAAAAAAAACATCACCGCTGGGTCAAATAATATGTACTTTTAATATCACCAAGACAGTTTTTGCGTGGAATTTCGACATGCGCAGAATGATATGCTGACAATTATATACATGGCATCTTGGGTTCAAATATTGTGTTTAACTTGCAAGTAGTAATGTATATTACTCTTTCAGTCTTTTTACAAAATTTTTGTAAGGTAACTTTGTAAAATTTAATTTATTTTGTTTTTATTGCTTTAAAGTATAGCACACATAATTTTTTTTTCATTAAAATACGGTTATTCATTAAGAATGTTACACTTATCCAATTAAAGTAATGTGTAAAAAATTGTGTAATTCGCCTATTTCATATAAAATTATTAAGATGTATGGCAAGAGCAAACAAATATTAACATTTCTCCTTTAATAAACACCACAATAGCATAAACAATTTCGAAAAAGACATACTTTAAAATCTCAAGCGTCTCGGAAGAATTGACATCTGAAGAAATAAATAGTAAAACGATATCAGGTGTTGGAATGTTCCTCAGTTCAATGCAATATTTTTATTCTTTTCTATGTTATCTCAATTTATGGGAACCCATTTTTTTAAATTAATGCAAATCCATTTCATGGAACAAAGAGATGTGCTAATACAGAAAGCTGTTTTAGAAAGTTGGATATATCAATTGAACACCGAGTTATGAGGAGAACAAAATATGAGTGGGTAAAATTCAGAAGACGCAAGAAGTACAACGAGAAATATTTTTTTTTATCCACGGATGATATTATAAAAAAAAAGAACGCGTTGATGAATGATGAGTTGCATGTACTTGCAAGAAAATATTCGTGTATAATATTATGTAACCTACTAAATGAAGAATTTGAACATCAAATACATTTTTTTAGTGACATTGATAAAGAACAGTTCAACATTGAAAGAAAAAGTATCCAGGTTTTTATAGCTGTACACAGGGCCAGTCTTAGAAATTTCGGGGAACCTATGCGGCTTAATATGCGAAATGGATTGCGCGGGGCCCAGTTTAGGTAGGGATATTGTATTAATAAGGATAATGAGTGAAAATAAAGATATGTGGGGCCCATGAAAGCGCGGGGCCCATTGCAGCCGCATAGGTTGCAGTGGCCTAAGACAAGCCCTGTCTGTAACTACACTACAAAAAGAAGCATTATGTTAGAAAAACGGGGGAAAAGCCCCCTTGATCTATTAAAATATATTCAACAGTATAGAGTGGAAAATTCTGTACCAAACATTGTAATTTTTAAAGAATTTTCTCCCCCCCCCCACAATAAAAGCCGTATTTTCTATTTGAAAGTGAGCATGTTTCAAATCAATTTTTTTTTCATTTAAATATGTTTTTAGTGTAAGGCTGCACTCTAATATCGTAACACGCGAGAAGCCATGTAAAACGTCATAAAATAAAGTGTCTATAATCATAAATTTAAGTGGAACTTTTACTTAAATTGCGCGTTTTCATGCGACGTCAAATGTGTGACTCCTCTCTCCGCCCCCCCCCAGGTGCGGGACATCATTTTTGGGCGGCCCTTAAAGGGCGGAAAATTGGAGACCGCCCCGGGCGGCAAACGTTCTAATTACGCCACTGTGTCCCCAGTTTGGCTTTAGATGCAGCTATTTTTTCTAACAACTTGAAAACATATGCCATTTCCCCCTGAAGGAACATATTTTGTTCATTGATCAGGCTGAACATGTCATTCATGTGAGCCAGTTTTGAGACCTATATCTTGTCACTGAAATGTGCAGCCAGCGATGACTTCTTTTCTGAGATAAATCTTGGATATGGTTTAAGTTATTCTAAAACCCTGGTAAACGATTTTTCTCTGAATAACCATCTTATTTCTTTGTTTAAGAAAAGACACAAGTGCTCTGATTCCATCTTTTTACAAAACGTCTAAAACTGGCGTGATTTAAGGGAGTATGCTTTGCTGGAGTAAATAAGTTTAACGACATCGATCAATAAACTGTTAAATTCCGGTGACATCTTTTTTTGGATAGACATCATTTCCCTGTGAATGATACAATGCCCAGATTACTCTCAGGTGAAACCAACTTAATACTAGCAGTCAGTAACGGCAACAGCTCAGTCTGTGCATATACCAAAGAAAAGGAGAATTGTATTTGTCCTGATATATAACAATCCAAGATGTTGGTTGGCAAAGATAGAGCACATAACAAATCGTCATAGATATATACTCTTGCTTAAGATGATGCACATAAACAATTAGTGTGGCCTTGTAGTCAATATTCGTAAGTGCATACCACATGTATAAATCTTCAATCAAATCTCAATTTCTTAAGCTATTTCCAAAATGCTTCAAGGCAAGGGCCAACCGAAAAAAGGCACATGAGCTATCTAATTTTTAAACAGCTTCTCCTGGAAGTTCACTGGCAAATATGTTCACCGGAGGGCAAGGTTAATTCTTCACTGATAGCAAATGGATTTTTAGCCTTTAGCAATACAGTTTGCCACCGCATATGCTCTTAGTCTATCCTTCATGTTCCACATTTTGTTCAACATTTTTAAAAAATTTATTTTTTTTACAATCCCAAGAGAAATACAACTCAGAAAAAATGAAAAAAAAATGTAATGTTTCTCGGGCGGCACATTAAAATTCGCTTCGCAGACCTGTACCGGTCCTCGGTCCGGGGGTTGGTGACCACAGCTTTATACTATATAGTTGCTGGAATTATTAAAAAGACTAAAATTTAACTATTATATTATTATACACTAATACAAACAGTAATACCACTGCTAATATCAATATACTTAATTCCCGTTGTCTGTATGTATGGTTGTAATGTAGGGTGTGCTGCGAATGGATGTAATGCTGTTAGGTGCCGCTGCGATCGATTTTGTTTTATAGTGTTGCATCAAAAATAACACTTTCGAACGTTCCGCATAAAATTATTCAATATGATAATAAATGAATCAAATAAAAATAAATAAAATAAATGTAAGTCTGTATTACGTTATTTTTTAATCTGATGTGTATTTATTTTGAAAACTTCCGTCATTTTTGATGGGTGATAAACTAGTTGCTAATATATTTTGAACATGCATAAAACTCAACTGTCTAAATTAAAATAACAACCTTATTATTATTTGTATAAATAAGACAACTTTAAAATGAACAAAAATGTTGTATGTAAGAATACTGTATTATTAGAAAAATCACTTTACATATTTTAATAACAATGAAATCATATTTGTTAAAATATATCAACAATAATTTCAAACTTATCTATTCACTAATTCTGTTAAATTTCAAATTATCAAGTCTATCTTCACTTTCATTATTTTTTTTGTTAAAGAAGATTTTTAATAGGGTTTTTCTTGCATGAATTTTTCACATAGCCAGTTATATTTTTAAAAGTTACTAAAACATGCTTAGCCATTTACACATGCATTTTTAATTGTGTTCTAAGTGATATGCATTACGGAATGTATGTACATATTGAAGCATAATTTCCAAAAGAAAAAACATAATGTTTAATTAAATGTATCAATAAAATACATTTTTATTAAATTGTTTAAATGAAATATATTAACCACATATATATTATGCAATAATATTACTAACAAAAAAATCAATTACAGTAAAATGAAAGTGAACGTACCAATTTCATGACAATGTATGGGTACTGCAGGCTGCAAAAATAAATAAATGTTCCTTTTTTATGTTTTACGAGAGATAGAATTAGCTTTCTTTTATACATACACAATAGTAAATACGAATAGTATATATTATATATTTAATGAACCATTAGGCTCAACAGCAAACAGACACACATTTTCATAATCCAACCACTTTTATGAAAAATTCACAATATTTTTTTAAATATTATTTTATAAAACAATTGAGTCATTACAAAATTATTTTTTTAAATACTTCTTGACAAGATTAATAATGAATAACATAAATTTATGAAAGGAAAACTATAAAACTACTAAAAATTAAAAAATTCAAATGTGAAGTGAAATTTGATTAGTATTAGCAGTATACAATAAATTCAAAATATTTCATTCGTTGAAAAGAAATAACCCCAAGTACAGATGCAAAATATTGTGTAGTAATAATAAACGATAAACTATCATGGAATCCACGTTTCTTATCTTATCTGTTACACACGCTCCTCCTATACAGAAGATTATAGCGTCCTACACCCATCTATAGCCTGTGTTTAGTCCTGCATTTTCATTAGAGATTTAAATATTGATAAAATGTTAGTTTTCATGATCTCCTCAGGCAACCCATTCCATGCCCGAATTCCGGACGGGAAGAACGAAAATGTGTATGTTTTTGTTCTTGCATACGGAATAAGAAAAGTGTTTTTATCCTTATGTCTATCTGAGGGTTTTATTTAGTTATATGTGTATTCTATTTTCAAATTAGAATTAATTGCCTATGTATGATTTCTACTTTACTCTTGTTTCTACTATCCTCTAGTGTTTAATGATTTTACGTCTTTACTCGTTCTAAAGCCGACATTTTTTGGACGAAATCTAGTTTGAAAAGTATGGGGGCAGGCTTACGAGCGGGTCACAGATGATTTCTGCATGTCCATTGAATATAGGTGTTATTATTGTAGATCGTCTAGGTCTTTTTCTATATTCTTCAATATTCGACTGCTCTACCAAGAACTATAAAATATTATTAAACATCTACGCTTACCTTATTTAATTATTTTGTTTATTTTTGTAAATGTTTTAATAATTTTTTTTTAAACAACGAATTTGAATGTACGTTCTGTTGCCACTGTTTAACAAAGAAATACATAAATAATTAAAAAATACCGGTAACCTTAGCAAAGACAAAGATATGTTGTACAAAGTAAACAATCATAATGACAGATTTAGCTTGTAGTTTGTTTTCTGAAATGGGAACCATTTCGATTACGCTGTCCTATTAATTTTTAGAAGGTTGGCTTGCGAGTGGGTTACACACTTTTAATACTTTTCTCTTCCAAAATAGGGTGTTCGGCTTATGAACGAATGGGCTAAAGAACGAGTATATACGGTAAGTAATGGTGTTATTTTTGTCAGTTTTGAATAATCTCCAGTAATGAATCTGGCAGCTTTTTTTAATTTGTTCTAGTTTATAAATGTTTTCTTTGGTGGATGGGTCCCATACAGATAGATGCATATTCTAGTACAGGTCTCACCAAATTGAGGTAGCATTTTAGTTTTAAATCTCTATTACATTTGTAAAAGTTTCTGTATATAAAGCCTAAGGTTTTGTTTGATTTTTTAATAACTTTATTGACATGGGGTATTCCATGAAAATTTTCTCATTTATTATGACTCCTAACTCTAAGTATTACGCATCATTAGATTGGGTCAGTTCTTTTCCATGAATGAAATATTTTGAATTTATTTGTTTCGTTTGCTTGGTTACTCTTAACAGATGACACTTTTCTTGGTGGAAAGACATACTCCAGTCAGTTTCCCATTTTATAAATTCAGTCTTTTTTTAAAATTTTGCTGTCTTGTACTGATGTAATTGTTCTATAGATTATGCGATCATCAGCAAATAACCTATCTTTTGTTCCTGTTGAGATGTTGTTGTTAAAAAGAGTAAGGGACCTAGCACAGTTCCTTGTGGAACTCCTAAGTTAACCTTTATTGTTGCAGATTTAGAACCATAAATTATTACAGTTTGTTCCCTACCCAAAAGGAAGTCTTGGATCCAGTGATGTAAAGTACCTGCGATTCCAAAGTTGTTAAGTTTTTTAAGTAAACTAAGGTGGTTAACTTTGTAAAATGCATTTGAGAAGTCTAGTAATATTGTGTCTATTTGATACTTATTGTCTAAGCTTTTTTGATAGTTGATCTATTAAACCTGTCAATTGTGTTTTACATGATCTATTTTTCTAAAGTTGTGTTGATGTGGGCATAGGGCATTATATTTGTCTAGATGGTTAACTATTCTACTATGTGTTATGTGTTCTAGTAATTTACAGGTGATACTAGTAAGTGATGCATGTCTGTGATTACCAGGGTCTGATTTATCACATTTCTTAAATAGTGGAGTACGGTAGCTAATTTCCTATCATGGGGCACTTTATCCCTGATTTAGAGTGGCTTGAAATAGATCTACAAGGATTTGGGACAGTTCATTGCTTAGTTCTTTTGATAACCTTGCAGGCAATTCATCTGGGCCAGTAACTTTGTTTATTTTTAAGTTTTTTAGGAGTGAATGTATACCTATCTCGTCTACAGTTATGTTACATATTTCTTCCATTTGATTTAATTTTATTAAAACCTCCTTTTCGCCTGAGGAAAAAATGAGGATGCAAAATATGTGTTAAGGATATTAGCTTTAGTCTCATTATCATTATAAGTTTTATTATTTTAGCCTTTAGGGCGGCTATTCCTGTGGGTTCCATTTTATTTTAGATTTGATGAAGGACCATACGTTTTTATTGCCATCTTTAGAAATTACAAAGTTTATATATTAATTTTGCAGGTTTCGACTAAGTTTTTGTGTCAAGTGCATAATCTTTAAATATTTTTTGTGTATCCTTTTTAAATTGGTAGCCTTAAATTTCTTAAATACGTTCTCTTTGTTTGCATAGCTTGTTTAATTTGAAATTGAACCAGCATTTTTTAAATTTTATTTGATGTTAATTGTGTTGCAACAATATCATTCATAATAGTTTTTAGATTTGTTTTATATCTTTCCAAATTTCTTCTACTGGGCCATTTGTATTAAATTTACTTAGGAAATTTTGTTGGAAGTTAGCCGCTGATTGGTGTAGTTTTATTGAATTACATTTATTCCAAAGATAGATAATTTTTCTAGGTATCTTATTAATTTTAGTTTTTTTCGTATTGGTGACCTTAACAATATCATGGTCGGACAGTCCAGGAATTATTTTGCAGTATAGCACTAGTCCTGGTCTATTATAGTTGTTTATAGTGTCCAAAAAGTTTTCATTAATATCTTTATTAGTTTCATGGTTATCAATCGTATAGTTTTTTTTTCCAATTTAATTCTGAGAGATTAAAGTCCACCATAATCCAAAGTGTAGCATTTTTAAATCCCTTATATTAACTTCACCGCCGTCTCTCTCTCTGTCATTCGTCGTCGGGCAGGCAGAAAAACAAAAGTAAAAAATGACCCACTTCCCGTAAAGCCATCGAGCTGAAATTTGGAACACACACCCGTGGCACCTAACAATGCATGGTGTCAAAATTTCAGATCAATCGACGTACCGTAATTACATTAATTCATTTTTAGTTAATCCATAGAAAAATATATGTAGGAGTCGCTATTGTTTACATTTGATGGGTAACTTGACTTCACGCCAGCCATCGGTGACAACATCTTGTGTTTTAGCCAGGTTTAATTCACTCAGTGTTAGGCTGTAAATGTTTGTCGCGTTGGAACATAATCAATACTTTCAGTCCTTTCTCATATATAAGGGATTTATAGTCAAAAACTTTGTTTTTACGGGTCTTTTTTATTATGATTTTATTTTATGAAATTTAATTGACTACAACGTTTCTTCATGTATTCTAGGTTTGTAATTGCTGGTCTGTATATACTGCCTACAATAAGAGGTGCTGAGTTTGGTGTAAGTATTTTACACAAAAAAAACACACACAAAAAAAACAGACTCTGTATTAAAATTTGATTGTGTAGCAATTTCTTCAGCTATGATATTGGATTTGATTGCAAGCAGAACTCCTCCATAATTTTGACAATAAAAGTATAAAAAAACAACAAATCTTTGGGCTTTATAAAAATAAACTGTTACAAATTTAATAGAGATATAACACTAAAATGCTATCTCAATTTGGTGAGACCTGGACGAGAATATTCATCTTATGTATGGGTCCCATCCACCAAAGAAAGCATTGATAAACTAGAACAAATTCAAATTAGAGCTGCCAGATTCATTACTCGAGAATATTCAAAACTTACAAGATCAACACCATTAGTTAAATCATTAAACCTTGAGACACTAGAGGATAGAAGAACCAAGTGTAAAGTAGTAATCATACATAAAGCAATTAGTTATAATTAAGAAAAACAACACAAAGATAACTTAATACAACCTCATATAGACTAAAGGACAAAAACACATTTCTTATTTCGTATGCAAGAACAAACACATAAAAATGTTCATTCTTCCCGTCCGGAATTCGGGCGTGGATGGGTTGCCTGAAGAAACCATGAAAACCAACACTTTATCAACATTTAAAACTCTAATAAGAGTGCAGAAATAGACACACACAATAGATAAGCATAAAACTCAATAATCCTCTGTATAGAAGAAGCGCCTGTAACAGATAAAATAAGATAGTTACTGTATTTAAAATGTTATGAATAAAAATAAGCTTTACTTATTTTTTGTCTTTAAATTGTATTTGGTCTGATCACTGGTGTACAAATTTGTAGAAAAAATTTCATTTCATTTTAGTAATTAAGCCTTCCCAATCCTACTGCAACTGATGAATATTCAAAAAGTAAGTTGGATGAGCTCGCATAATGTCACATTTTTTTAAAATTTAAAGCCAGCTAGGTTTTACATGCAAGTAAATGTTCAACAAGAGTGCATTAAATTTCCACAGATCTGTTCAAGTCTACTGCTTTCAAAAAATTAAATCCTCTTCATTTTGTATAGGGAAACTGGAATTAATTGAAATTTGCTGACATAATATCAATCAAAGCCGTTGCTATTTGATTGAGCATATTCTTGCTGAAATACAATAATCACCAATTTTAAAATCATATAGCAAAGTGTTTAATATAAATGTTAAAGATTGAAATAGTTATCTGAATTTATATATTACAGGCACTAAGTGTTTTTGAAATATGGTCTAGTGTTCATAAGAATGTCAAGATGGTTGGACATTTTCCACACTTTAATCTCAACATTTTTCTGTTGGTTTAGTTGATGCAGGGTAAAACCTTCTTTATCTTAATGTAGGATATAATGAGATTGTCCTAGATGTTTTATTGTATTTTTTTCCGTTTATTATTATTATTTTTAATTTTGGGGTTAAATCAATAAATGTCACTCGAGAAAAAGCCAATTGATGGCATTAGGGAAAATAAAGTATTTTATTTTAAGTTGATAGGCTTATCTGTTACAAATATATATCATTAAAAGATATTTCAAATCCGTTATATTAACTCGTGATGTCAGCGTGCTTGCTTGAGGCGGTGCGAAAAAACTTTGGTTTGATTTTTAACCCAATTTCTCGTAAGCTAGCGAGCTGAAATTTTCCAGGCATAATTATGCCGCTGATAAAAATAATGTATCAAAATTTCAGATACATAGAATGCACCGTAATTAAATTAAATTAATTTTAGATTATCTTTATGTATCTATATGTAACATGTAATTTTTTATTGTTATAGTGTCGTGGTGCGTATTATATTGAACAACCTTTCCTGTCGAGCTATAAGGTGCGTATTTTATTGACCACAATTTTAAAAAACATATTCCTGATCGGTGCAATTGATATTAAACATGTTTTTATAACCCTTTCCCCGTGATCACATCGAGACAGGAATCACAACAAAATCTTTACACACCCACTCAACGCCGCACCAGTGTGCACCGCACTAAAAAAAGACCCCCTTTCCAGTCCATGACGGACTATGGGGCAAGTGATGTAGCGTTCACAAGTTAATATAATATAAGTAGAAAGGAAGTAAAGAGAGAGAGTGGCGGTTTGTTGTGCGAAACAACAACAAATGAGAGTATTTATTTGCTGTGTAGACTGATTCTGCTGGCCTAATCGTTGTAACTGAGTAATTACAAAGTCTTTACAAAAAAAACAAAAAAAAGATTATTCGAGATCTCTCATGAAACTTTTAGCAACGCAATAGAATGGTTGAAAGCAAATAATCCTCTTTATTGTGATGTATTGGTGTGGAGGGAGAAGGGAAGGGTAATTTGTGGCACTTTATTAACCGAGGGGTGTCATGTATGATCTTTCAATGTCTTAGTTTTTGTGACAACGTGTGACGAAATAAAAGGGGGGGGGGTGAAAAATTAATCAAAATTTGTATATATCAACTTGGTAGCCTATATTGAAACACTATAGGACACTAAGTTCTTAATGTCAATTTCTTCAGGGGTTGGGCCCAAAATGTCTTTTTTCATAAACGTTTAATATTTTATTCCCCATTCAATTATTAAAGATCTTGAGAAATATACATAAATATATACGCTATGAAGTTGATTGAAATAAACAGGTGTTTTGAACTTGACATCTTGCACTAATTAGGCCCTGGGGCCCTTAATGTCGTTTTTTGCTAATATGAGCTATATAAAAATTAGTTTATGCGTTAGATACTGAGTAAATGAATGGATCTTAACCAAATTGTGTATATAAAAACTTGGTAGCCCATATTAAAATAAAAAAAGCACTGCATTTCTAATGTCCAATTGTTCTGGGCCGGGGGCCCCAAATGTATTTTTTCGTATATGTTTGAGATAGTATTTGCCATTCTACTTTTAACGATCTTGAGAAATATATCCATGATGAAATTGACTTAAAAGGAACATCATTTTGAAATTTACATCTTACATCTAATCGGCCGAGGGCCCCTAATGTCTTTTTTGTATACTCTAAGATATTATTTCCAGCTCAGTTTTTAACGATCTTGATAAATATATTCATGATGAAACTGAATTTAACTGGAAAGGTTTTCAAAATGTACATCTTTAACAGAATGGGCCTGGGGCCGCTTAATGTATTTTTCCTTATATTAGCTATATAAAAATTAGTTAAGTGTTAGATATTAAGAAAATAACTGGATTTTGACCAAATTCGGTATAAAAAACCTTAAGAGCCTATAATAAATTACTATGGGGCACTGAACTCCTAATGTCCATCTCCTCGGGGCTGGGGGCCAAAAATGTGGTTTTTACTAAACTTGTAATATTATATTCTCTTTCTATAGAGATTTAAAATTTAACGCTAAAAAGCATTGCAAAAGTGTAACCACATTTGTTTATATAAATATATGTTTTTACGCGCTTTTACTTAAATAACATTGTTTGTAAGTTGTATCCATCCATCCATCCATCCTTCCATCCATCCATCCTTCCTTTAAAACTTGAAACGTAAAATTATACCACTTCTGATGGTCCTAGAGATCTAAAAAATTTACCACAGATAGATCTTGGATGACAATGCATTGTATCAATTTTTCAGATCGATCGAATGTATCGTATTGAAATTATTGCATTTTTAGTTTATCTATAGTCCATATATAAGCATCGGTACCCGTCTGCTTTGTTGACATCCATGAGTTCACCACGTTAACACATTACCGTGGTATAAAACGTTGGGCGGGCGCTTATGAGGTGTTTGGTATAAAAAAATAGTGGTAAAAAAGATGTGTGGGCTTCAGACGTGAATTGTAAAGAGTTTTTATTATAAGTTTTAAAAAATAGCTGTAAAACAAAGTTTTTTATTATAAATCCCTTAAATATGAGACATAACTAAAAGTAGTGATTCTGTTAAAAGCGTGTCCTTTTTAAAAAAAAGATTTTTTAAATATTAGAATGTATAGTCGGCTGCTAGAGTTGACCTCCACGGCTCACTGGTTTCAATCCAGCCCTGGTTTACCGAATTCCCGTGTTTACATCAAGTGCAGAAGAGAACAGCGCGTTTCAGTCTGTAAATGTTTGTAAATAAAAGCGTGTCCTTTAAAAAAATTTTTTTTTCATTTTACTTATTACAAAGTGCCAACACTCTTGTTAAAACCGAAAATGTGCGCAAACTTAAACTTGTCTTAAGACTTAAGTTTAAAGAGACAAATAAAAGATGTTTTCAACAATACAAAAACTCTATTTATTACAGGAAACAGATAGGTTTTGGGAAATTAAATAAATTATTATTGAGATTTTTGCTGTTTTAAACATACTAATGATTCGTCAAACATTGGCTTATACTTTTCCACTTTGCATGTACACTTAAGTTATCTAAAAGTCTGTTTCTTGTGTTATATTTGAAAAAAATAAAATAAAAAAAAATACGAATTCAAAGCTGAAAACAGTTCTTCACACGCATTTTACAGAGAATCTCAAGCTTTAAGTATTAAATTTTCATAACTATCAAATTTTTGTCCCTTGTGATCTCTTTACATTCCATCATCATTATTTTCTACGTGGAGCTTTCTGGAAGATGCAATAGCTCCATATCTATATTTTAAAGATCTAACCATTGTAAGCAATAAAGAACTTAGATTTATCTGGAGAAGTATGAAAGAACATGAGTAGTTAGTAATGAGAGTTTCGGGTAGGAAAAGTGTGGCGCGCCACCGTGACGCCACCACAGGTGTTGCCCTTACCGGCAGCGGTAATTATGTTAATTAGACAATTAGGGTGTCATAAGTGTAATGTTGTTATACAACATGTTAATTTTCTTAGACAAGTTAATTAGTATGTCATGATGATTATGTTAATTAGGATATCCTATTGTTATATGTAGGACGTGTGGCGAGAAATTCAAATTTTCTGGTGTTTATAGGGGGATTATCGTGTATTTTGTATTTAAGGTTTACTTCCCTTTTTTTAAAATTTTTATTTTTCATGTAATTTTTTTTTAATTTTTAACTTTTTAATATTCATTAAAAAAAATTATTTTATGTATTTAAAGGTTCTCAACCTATTTATCTTTATTTTTTTATTGTGTTTTATTTGTCCAATGGTAGTATTTTAAGGTTCTCAAGGTATTTTATTATTTTTTTAATTGTATTTTATTTGTTGAATGGTAGTATTTAATGGTTTTAATTACGTTTTTTTAAAATGTGTTTCAGGTTGTTAGGCGATGTATTTTATTTGGGGTACTCTGCTGGACAGGTGTTGTTGGTGGGGAATTTAATTCAAATAACATAGTGGGGGCAGACGATGGTATAAGTTACAATTAGGAAGGGTTTAGTATATTTTATAATTAATTAGACAACTTTAGGAGGGGTGGAAATAACCGCGGGTTGGGCTGTTGATCTGATGTTAGTATAGGGGTGGTAGTATAAAGTATGTACTAAAAGTGACGAAGTGGATTTAGAATGCGTTGGTTTAGGTTAAAATCAATAGTACAAACGACGAGAGGGTTTGGATGGACAGATGTGACCACTTGATGTGTGACCGTTTTAATAAGTTAGTGGGGGTATGAAATTTGGTCAGGACAAGTAATGCGTTGGCGTAGGTTAAAATCAATAAGACAAATGAGGAGAGGGGTATGGACGGGGGCTATTGCAGATGTTGGTTGTAAATTTAAGGTTGTTTTCTTTGTAAATATAAACAATTTTAGTAGTTTTATAGGCTTTTTTAAACTAAAGCAAAAGTTTTCATCTTAGTGTGGAGGTCTATGTTATGAGTGGTCTTTTTTGTTCGTAGTGTTTCTTAATTCTAGGGTTTCCACTAAGGTTATTTGACAGCTTTAGCCATGCTTCTTATCTTAGTATCGGGAATATTTTTTAAGTTTAACGGTGTTTCCTTTCTTCCTTGTAATAGTTTTTATTAGATTTGTAGTTTAAGTCAAGAGGTCTTTTATGTTTCTTTTCTTAACTAGATGGGATCAGCTAGTAGTAGTAATATTTGATAAGGTTAAGCGAGTCATTTTCTTCATGTTTTTATTCATTAGAGGTGCTTATCTTAATGTCACGGACAGTTTTATAAAGTTCAATGGTCTTTTTGGTTGTATTTTTTTCATAATTAGATGTGCTTATCTACCATTGACAATATTTTATAAGTTGAAGGGTCTTGTTTTTGGTTGTTTTTTAGTTAGAAGTTCTCCTCTTAGGGACAGGGACATATTTTTTACTTTCAATGGTCTTTTTGTTTTTGTTACTTAGGGATTCTCAGCTTAAGTCCAAGGACATATTTCTAGTTTCAAGGGGACTCGAGTTTGTTTCTTTTCTTAACTAGAGATTCTCATCTTAGTGTCGGGAATAGTGTTGAAGATCAATGGTTCTTTTTGTTTTTGTTATTTACAGATTCTAATCTTAAAATCAGGCACAGTTTTCTAAGTTACGTTGTCTTTTTTGTTAATCCTATTTTCTTAACTAGAGAGTCTCCTCTTAGGGACAGGGACATATTTTTTACGTTCAACAGAATCATCTTCTTAGTGTTTTTTCTTAATTAGGGATTCTCAGCTTAAGTCCAAGGACATATTTCTAGGTTCAAGGGGACTCGAGTTTGTTTCTTTTCTTAACTAGAGATTCTCATCTTAGTGTCGGGAATAGTGTTGAAGATCAATTGGGTCTTTTTGTTTTTGTTATTTACAGATTCTAATCTTAAGAGCGGGCACAGTTTTCTAAGTTACATTGTCTTTTTTGTTCATATTATTTTCTTAACTAGAGATTCTCATCTTAGCGCAGAGCACGATTCTATAAGTTCAATGGTCTTTTTGTTTTTGTTTTTTGTTACTTACGCATTCTCCTCTTAGGGACAGGGATAGATGTCTAATTTCAAGGGAATCATTTCTTTGTTCATGCTATTTTGTTAACTAGAGTTTCTCATCATAGTGTAGAGCACGATTCTATAAGTTCAATGGTCTTGTTTTTGTTTTTTGTCACTTACGCATTCTCCTCTTAGAGACAGCGACATATTTCTAATTTCAAGGGAGTCATTTTCTTAGTGTTTTTATTTATTTACTAGCAGACTCGTCGTGCGTTGCAACGATCTCTTTAAAAATTAATAAATTGAAAGAAGCCAAAGATTGGTATGTTTTAAAAGAATTATGCCATAAACCTTCGGGGAAGTGAGAAAAAAAGTCCAAGTTTAATAGCCAACTGTTACATAAATTAATAATTAAAAACTTACAAAAGGAAAAACGATATTAAGAGGCCCAGCCAAAAAATGAGTGATAATTTAATTTTTTTATTGCCATTGTACTCAAGCTAAATTTCTCAATATCGTGTAAAATTGAATGGGGAATTAAATTGTTACCGTGCAGTAAAAATGACATTTGGGGCCCCCAGCTCCGAGGGAATGGACATTAGGAGTTCAGTGCCCTATAGTAATGTATTATAGATTCTTAACTTTTTATATACTAACTTTAGTCAAAATCCATTTATTTTCTCATTATCTAACGCTTAAACTAATTTTAATATAGCAAATATAGTGAATAAAACTACATAAAGGGACCCCGGGCTTTTTCGCTGCGAGATGTCAATTTCAAAAACCTTTACATTTCAATTCAGTTTCATCATGGATATATTTATCAAGATCGTTAAAAAGTGAATGGCAAAAATATCTTAAACATATATGAAAAAAGACATTTGGGGCCCTCCGTCACCGAAGAAAATGTCATTAGAAGTTCAAAAACCCTGAGTATTTTATATGGGCTACCAAGTTTTTTATTCAAAATTTGGTTAAGATCCAATCATTTACTCAGTAGCTAATGCATAAACTAATTTTTATATAGTTCGTATAAGCAAAGAACGACAGTAAGAGATAGAGGGTCCAGTTATTGCAAGAAATAAAGTGCGAAACACATGTTCATTTGAATAAATTTCAAAATGCATAAATTTATTTATATTTATCAATAATGGTAAAATTTGACTGTGCGATAAAATATTAAACATACATTTTGGGCTCCCTGCCCCAAGGAAAAGAAAATTACGAGTTCAGTGCCCTATAGTAATAAAATATAGATCTCGAGTTTTTATATAATAAGATGGGTCAAGTACCATTAACATTTTCAGAATTTTACGCTAATACTAATTTTTATACAGCTAATATAATGAAAAAAAACGAAATTTAGGGGCCCATTCGGTGAAAGATTTCAATTTAAAAAATGCTGGTCATTTTAACTCAGTTTCCTCATAGATATATTCCTTAAGATCGTGAAAAATTAAATGGGGAAAACTATCTCAAACATATACGAAGAAAAGACATTTGGGGCCCCAGGCCCCGAAGGAATGGAAATTTGAATTTCTGTGCCCTATAGTATTTTAATATACCAAGTTTTTGTATACAAATTTTGGTTAAGGTCCATTCATTTACTCGGTAGCTAACGCATAAACTTATTTTTATATACCTCATAATAGCAAAAAACTACTTTATGGGCCCCAGGGCCTAATTATCGCAAGAAATAAAGTGCAAAAGACATTTTAATTTGAACAAATTTCAAAATACATACATTTATTTATATGTCTCAATATTGAATGAACGATAAAATATTGAACATTTACTAAAAATTAAATTTTGGGCCCCCTGCCAAAAGGGAATGAAAATTAGGAGTTCAGTGCCCTATAGTAATAAAATATAGACCCTTAAGTTTTTATATATTAAAATGGGTCAAGATCCATTAATTTTCTTAGTATTTAACGCGAATACTAATTTTTACACAGCTAATATAAGGAAAAAAATGACATTTAGGGGCCCCTTTAGTGAAAGGTGTCAATTTCAAAAACCTGTTCATTTAATTTAGTTTCCTCATAGATATATTCCTCAAGATCGTGAAAAATTGAATGGGGAAAAATATCTTAAACATATACGAAGAAAAGACATTTGGGGCCCCCGGCACCGAATATATTGACATTAGAATTTTAGAAACCTTAATTATGTCAATATGGGCTACTAAATTTTTGTATGCAAATTTTGGTTAAGATGCATTCATTTACTCAGTAGCTAACGCAAAAACTAATTTTTATATAGCTCACATAAGCAAAAAACGACATTAAGGGCCCCAGTGCAAGATATAAAGTTCAAAATACATGTTCATTTTTAATGTGTATAATAATGGATACATGTGTCATTAGTTGTCAATATTGTTAATAATTGAATGGTGAATAAAATCTTAAACGTTTAAGAAAAAGAATTTTTTGGGCCCCCAGCCCCGAAGGAATGACTATTAGGAGTTCAGTTCCCTTTAGTGTTTTAAGATTGGCTATCAAATTTTTATATACAAAGTTTGGTTAAGATCCATCAATTTACACAGTAGCTAGCGCTGAAACTAAATTTTATATAGCTCATATAAGCAAAAAATGGCATTATGGGTCCCCGGCGCCCCATGAGTGATAAATTTAGAAAAAAAGTTGTCAGTCTCCAAAAGTTTCATGATGATCGGATGAATGGTTTAGTCAGCTATAAAGGACATGCACACAGACATACATTGATTTTTATATATATAGATTAACAAAAACGACATTAAGGGCCCCCGGACCCAATCGGTGCAAGAGAATAACTTTAAAATACCTGTTCATTTCAATCTGGATCATGATAGATATATTAGTCAATGCTTTTCAAGATCGTGTAAATCATAACGGGAATAAAGTATTTAACGCTTACAAAAAAAAAGGATTTTGGGCCCCCGGCCCCGAAGGAACGGACAGTAGGAGTTCAATGCCATATGGTACTTTAATATAGGCTATCAAGTTGTTATGTACCAAGTTTGGTCAAGATCCATTCATTTTCCAAGCAGCTAAGCCTTAAACTAATTTTTATATAGCTCATATAAGAAAAAATTCTCATTATTTGGCCCCCGGCGCCCCATGAGTGTTAAATTTTGAAAAAAAGTAGCCTATTTCCATCCCGTGAGCGTACTCAAAAGTCTCCAAAAGTTTCATGGCGATCGGATGAATGGTTTAGTCAGCTAACGGGAATAAAGTATTTAACACTTACAAAAATAAAGATTTTGGGCCCCCGGCCCCGAAGGAACGGACATTAGGAGTTCAATGCCATATGATACTTTAATATGGGCTATCAAGTTGTTATGTACCAAGTTTGGTCAAGATCCATTCATTTTCCAAGCAGCTAAGCCCTAAACTAATTTTTATATAGCTCATATAAGAAAAAATTCTCATTATGGGCCCCCGGCGCCCCATGAGTGTTAAATTTTGAAAAAAGTAGCCTATTTCCATCCCTGGAGCGTACTCAAAAGTCTCCAAAGGTTTCATGGCGATCGGATGAATGGTTTAGTCAGCTAACGGGAATAAAGTATTTAACGCTTACAAAAATAAAGATTTTAGGCCCCCGGCCCCGAAGGAACGGACATTAGGAGTTCAATGCCATATGATACTTTAATATAGGCTATCAAGTTGTTATGTACCAAGTTTGTTCAAGATCCATTCATTTTCCAAGCAGCTAAGCCCTAAACTAATTTGTATATAGCTCATAGTAGAAAAAATTCTTATTATGGGCCCCCGGCGCCCCATGAGTGTTAAATTTTGAAAAAAGTAGCCTATTTCCATCCCGGGAGCGTACTCAAAAGTCTCCAAAGGTTTCATGGCGATGGGATGAATGGTTTAGTCAGCTAACGGGAATAAAGTATTTAACGCTTACAAAAATAAAGATTTTGGGCCCCCGGCCCCGAAGGAACGGACATTAGGAGTTCAATGCCATATGATACTTTAATATAGGCTATCAAGTTGTTATGTACCAAGTTTGGTCAAGATCCATTCATTTTCCAAGCAGCTAAGCCCTAAACTAATTTTTATATAGCTCATATAAGAAAAAATTCTCATTATGGGCCCCCGGCGCCCCATGAGTGTTAAATTTTGAAAAAAAAGTAGCCTATTTCCATCCCTGGAGCGTATTCAAAAGTCTCCAAAAGTTTCATGGCGATCGGATGAATGGTTTAGTCAGCTATAACAGACATGCATACATACATACTTTGATTTTTATATATATAGATTAGAGTTAGTTATCTTAATGACGCGGACAGTTTTTATAAAGTTAAACAGTGTTTGCTTGTTTTTCTTTCTCCATATACTATCGGTACCAAATTTGGTAATTTTTTAAAACATTGCTTGGCGTATTTTTTCAACGGGTGTTGTAAATAATTTTTAACTGAGGGTTTTTGTTATTCGTAAGAGTGGCTTTTGAAAAGTAATTTATTATTCTGTAAATTAATTTTAATTTTTGTAAACAAGTTTTCTGACTATTGTATTTTGTTGTCTAGTTTTAAACCGAAATTCAAGTGTAAAATAAGCGATCTCTTGTAAATTTTTGTAAGGAAGGTTATAATTTATGGTTTTGCTTAAAATTTACACATGTTATAAATCAGTAATTGTTAACATTGGTAGGTAATTTTTGACGAAGGAAAAATATGTGAAAATAGATGATCGTTGTAGTGAAAGTTTAGGAAGCTATAGTGTATCACTAGGGGTTATTACAGTGATTGGTAAAGATTTACAGGTTTATGTTTATACTTGGAACACTAACGATTTGATGCTGGGGTATCTAGTTTGTTACCAGACGAGAGTGTCTTATTGATCAGAGAAGGGAAACAGATGGGTTAACCTACAGGCGAAAATATGCAGGCTGGTGAAAGATAAAATAGGTCAACTACTCAACCAGATTCCTTTATACAGGCTGAAAAGTTTCGCGTTAGCAATAATTAAACATATGTTGGCCACAACGCGGTGTAGAAATTCACAGGTGGTGAATTGATTTTACTTTTCATTAGGTTGTGACTTATCGCTGAGTAATATCTTTAAATAACATTATATTAAAAGGCGTCTTCGTGACTTTTGTGTTAAGAATTATAGTGGCTGCAGTAGTTTGTACGTTTCATCAAGTCCCTAGGGTTGCTGTTGTATTTTCAGTATATGTCTTTCACATGTATACAACAAACCGGTACAATAAACTAAAAACTTAGCACCTCGTTCCTAATCTTTAAGGTCCATACACGGGACGACTTACAAGCGCATTTATTATTTTTTGTTGTTGTTTTGTTTAAGTAATGTAAGCTTTGAGTTTTAGAGTTATGTTTTACAAAGAGGAACTCATACTGTCACATGACACGATTTTTTACATTAAGGCTCTAAGTTTCTCCCCTTTTAGGCTCGTCTTTTTTAATAGGTGTGATAGAAAGTCCTAGGTAAAGACTAGCTGTATTTAGTTTTATGTTCTGTCCACAATGACCCCTAACTACGAATAGGTTGTTCATTGGTTTTGTTGAAAAAAAAAGTGTATATGTAAGGGTGTACTCCAACCTAGACATTGTTTTCTCTAGGAGATGTTAAGATTATTTTTCTATGTACGTAGGGTTCAGGAAAGTTAAGGGATTGGGAGTTAACCATTATAACATTGATCGTTGTACTAGGTGCGATGAAAGTGTTGTCAGGTAAGTAAGATTTAGAAAGTTTTAGGTACAGGTGGTAATCACATCATGGATGGTTTTAACAACCCTTGGATGAAGTTGCTCTGTTTGAAAAAAAACTTTAGAAAATATTTTATGTGCGGGGTGGTAATCCTTAACATGACATGTAAGGATGTATGCTAAGATACAAACAAAGTCAGTAATGGTGGTAGAAGATAATGGTGTTAGGGTGGATGATAGTTGGGTGCATCGAAGAAGTGCTCAGGTTGTCGACAAGGGAGAAACAAAATGTATGCCGTTGGAGTAATAGTAACAGACTTGGAATTTGTCGGGCGTGTTTGTAAAAGAGAGTAAGGGAAACGGTATTGTCACGATCATGAACTAAGTAGGAAGGGAGAACAAAGATACACCGCTCGAGTAAAAGTAAACTTGTAGAAAGACAAACGGTCGTGATAAATAAAACGAGGGTCATGTTTTCCTTTAAGGGAGGGTTATAATTTTTTTTTCTAGAGCCACATTTAACAACATCGCTGTTCCCTCTTTCTTCCTTCGTTCATTTGTGGTTGTAACTCTGTTTAATTTTGTTGATGTCGTAGACTTCAAGAGGTCTTTCTAAGCATTTTAGAAATATTCTTTTGTCTTGATAATCAATTTGTCGACATGCTGAGATTTCATTTTTTCTTCTGAGGGTTTTCTTTAAGTGGCGGTGTATCCTCAGTCTTATTATCATCTATCGTTAATGTCTTATAACCATCGTTAGACCCTATGTGTTACAACTAAGAAACATGACAAGTTCATCATCATAATCATCATCATCATCGTTCTTGTTTATCCGTTTCACTAGTCGAACGAAAAATTCTTCTAGTCTGGTAGGTTGCACCCACCGTACCTCCTGTGATGGGCTTCTAATCGGACATAGTGGATACACGATAGCTCAAATCGATCATGTAAATTGCGCGAACCATGTCTCGTTGAACTGTGCGCTTATGTCTGGTATTCAAACGGTTACGTCTCATCTCCTCAAAAATCATTCCTCTTGAAACTAAAAGAAAACCCTCAGAAGAAAAAATGAAATCTCAACATGTCGACAAAATGATTATCAAGACAAAAGAATATTTCTAAAATGCTTAGAAAGACCTCTTGAAGTCTACGACATCAACAAAATTAAACAGAGTTACAACCACAAATGAACGAAGGAAGAAAGAGGGAACAGCGATGTTGTTAAATGTGGCTCTAGAAAAAAAAATTATAACCCTCCCTTAAAGGAAAACATGACCCTCGTTTTATTTATCACGACCGTTTGTCTTTCTACAAGTTTACTTTTACTCGAGCGGTGTATCTTTGTTCTCCCTTCCTACTTAGTTCATGACCGTGACAATACCGTTTCCCTTACTCTCTTTTACAAACACGCCCGACAAATTCCAAGTCTGTTACTATTACTCCAACGGCATACATTTGTTCTCCCTTGTCGACAACCTGAGCACTTCTTCGATGCACCCAACTATCATCCCCCTAACACCATTATCTTCTACCACCATTACTGACTTTGTCTGTATCTTAGCATACATCCTTACAGGTCATGTTAAGGATTACCACCCCGCACATAAAATATTTTCTAAAGTTTTTTTCAAACAGAGCAACTTCATCCAAGGGTTGTTAAAAACATCCATGATGTGATTACCACCTGTACCTAAAACTTTCTAAATCTTACTTACCTGACAACACTTTCATCGCACCTAGTACAACGATCAATGTTATAATGGTTAACTCCCAATCCCCTTAACTTTCCTGAACCCTACGTACATAGAAAAATAATCTTAACATCTCCTAGAGAAAACAATGTCTAGGTTGGAGTACACCCTTACATATACACTTTTTTTTCAACAAAACCAATGAACAACTATTCGTAGTTAGGGGTCATTGTGGACAGAACATAAAACTAAATACAGCTAGTCTTTACCTAGGACTTTCTATCACACCTATTAAAAAGACGAGCCTAAAAGGGGAGAAACTTAGAGCCTTAATGTAAAAAATCGTGTCATGTGACAGTATGAGTTTCCTCTTTGTAAAACATAACTCTAAAACTCAAAGCTTACATTACTTAAACAAAACAACAAAAAAAAATAATAATAAATGCGCTTGTAAGTCGTCCCGTGTATGGACCTTAAAGATTAGGAACGAGGTGCCAAGTTTTTGGTTTATTGTACCGGTTTGTTGTATACATGTGAAAGACATATAATGAAAATACAACAGCAACCCTAGGGACTTGATGAAACGTACAAACTACTGCAGCCACTATAATTCTTAACACAAAAGTCACGAAGACGCTTTTTAATATAATGTTATTTAAAGATATTACTCAGCGATAAGTCACAACCTAATGAAAAGTAAAATCAATTCACCACCTGTGAATTTCTACACCGCGTTGTGGCCAACAGATGTTTAATTATTGCAAACGCGAAACTTTTCAGCCTGTATAAAGGAATCTGGTTGAGTAGTTGACCTATTTTATCTTTCACCAGCCTGCATATTTTCGCGTGTAGCTTAACCCATCTGTTTCCCTTCTCTGATCAATAAGACACTCTCGTCTATTAACAACATGTGGTAACAAACTAGATACCCCAGCATCAAATCGTTAGTGTTCCAAGTATAAACATAAACCTGTAAATCTTTACCAATCACTTGTAATAACCCCTAGTGATACACTATAGCTTCCTAAACTTTCGCTACAACGATCACCTATTTTCACATATTTTTCCTTCCTCAAAAATTACCTACCAATGTTAACAATTACTGATTTATAACATGTGTAAATTTTAAGCAAAACCATAAATTATAACCTTCCTTACAAAAATTTACAAGAGATCGCTTATTTTACACTTGAATTTCGGTTTAAAACTAGACAACAAAATACAATAGTCAGAAAACTTGTTTACAAAAATTAAAATTAATTTACAGAATAATAAATTACTTTTCAAAAGCCACTCTTACGAATAAAAAAAACCCTCAGTTAAAAATTATTTACAACACCCGTTGAAAAAATACGCCAAGCAATGTTTTAAAAAATTACCAAATTTGGTACCGATAGTATATGGAGAAAGAAAAACAAACAAACACTGTTTAACTTTATAAAAAACTGTCCGCGTCATTAAGATAAATAACTCTAATAAATAAATAAAAACACTAAGAAAATGACTCCCTTGAAATTAGAAATCTGTCGCTGTCTCTAAGAGGAGAATGCGTAAGTGACAAAAAACAAAAACAAAAAGACCATTGAACTTATAGAATCGTGCTCTACACTAAGATGAGAATCTCTAGTTAACAAAAATAGCATGAACAAAAACATGATTCCCTTGAAATTAGACATCTATCCCTGTCCCTAAGAGGAGAATGTGTAAGTAACAAAAAACAAAAACAAAAAGACCATTGAACTTATAGAATCGTGCTCTGCGCTAAGATGAGAATCTCTAGTTAAGAAAATAATATGAACAAAAAAGACAATGTAACTTAGAAAACTGTGTCCCGCTCTTAAGATTAGAATCTGTAAATAACAAAAACAAAAAGACCCATTGATCTTCAACACTATTCCCGACACTAAGATGAGAATCTCTAGTTAAGAAAAGAAACAAACTCGAGTCCCCTTGAACCTAGAAATATGTCCTTGGACTTAAGCTGAGAATCCCTAATTAAGAAAAAACACTAAGAAATGATTCTGTTGAACGTAAAAAATATGTCCCTGTCACTAAGAGGAGACTCTCTAGTTAAGAAAATAGGATTAACAAAAAAAGACAACGTAACTTAGAAAACTGTGCCTGATTTTAAGATTAGAATCTGTAAATAACAAAAACAAAAAGAACCATTGATCTTCAACACTATGTGCCCGACACTAAGATGAGAATCTCTAGTTAAGAAAAGAAACAAACTCGAGTCCCCTTGAAACTAGAAATATGTCCTTGGACTTAAGCTGAGAATCCCTAAGTAACAAAAACAAAAAGACCATTGAAAGTAAAAAATATGTCCCTGTCCCTAAGAGGAGAACTTCTAACTAAAAAACAACCAAAAACAAGACCCTTCAACTTATAAAATATTGTCAATGGTAGATGAGCACATCTAATTATGAAAAAAATACAACCAAAAAGACCATTGAACTTTATAAAACTGTCCGTGACATTAAGATAAGCACCTCTAATGAATAAAAACATGAAGAAAATGACTCGCTTAACCTTATCAAATATTACTACTACTAGCTGATCCCATCTAGTTAAGAAAAGAAACATAAAAGACCTCTTGACTTAAACTACTAAATCTAATAAAAACTATTACAAGGAAGAAAGGAAACACCGTTAAACTTAAAAAATATTCCCGATACTAAGATAAGAAGCATGGCTAAAGCTGTCAAATAACCTTAGTGGAAACCCTAGAATTAAGAAACACTACGAACAAAAAAGACCACTCATAACATAGACCTCCACACTAAGATGAAAACTTTTGCTTTAGTTTAAAAAAAGCCTATAAAACTACTAAAATTGTTTATATTTACAAAGAAAACAACCTTAAATTTACAACCAACATTTGCAATAGCCCCCGTCCATACCCCTCTCCTCATTTGTCTTATTGATTTTAACCTACGCCAACGCATTACTTGTCCTGACCAAATTCCATACCCCCACTAACTTATTAAAACGGTCACACATCAAGCGGTCACATCTGTCCATCCAAACCCTCTCGTCGTTTGTACTATTGATTTTAACCTAAACCCAACGCATTCTAAATCCACTTCGTCACTTTTAGTACATACTTTATACTACCACACCTATACTAACATCAGATCAACAGCCAAACCCGCGGTTATTTCCACCCCTCCTAAAGTTGTCTAATTAATTATAATATATATTAAACCCTTCCTAATTGTAACTTATACCATCGTCTGCCCCCACTATGTTATTTGAATTAAATTCCCCACCAACAACACCTGTCCAGCAGAGTACCCCAAATAAAATACATCGCCTAACAACCTGAAACACATTTAAAAAAACGTAATTAAAACCCTTAAATACTACCATTCAACAAATAAAATACAATTACCTTGAGAACCTTAAAATACTACCATTGGACAAATAAAACACAATTAAAAAATAAAGATAAATAGGTTGAGAACCTTTAAATACATAAAATATATTTTTAAATGAATATTAAAAAGTTAAAAATTAAAAAAAAATTACATGAAAAATAAAAATTTTAAAAAAAGGGAAGTAAACCTTAAATACAAAATACACGATAATCCCCCTTTAAACACCAGAAAATTTGAATTTCCCGCCACACGTCCTACATATAACAATAGGATATCCTAATTAACATAATTATCATGACATACTAATTAACTTGTCTAAGAAAATTAACATGTTGTATAACAACATGACACTTTTGACACCCTAATTAAGTTGTCTAATTAACATAATTACCGCCGCCGGTAAGGGCAACAGCTGTGGTGGCGTCACGGTGGCGCGCCACACTTTTCCTACCCGAAACTCTCATTACTAACTACTAACATGGTTATTTTCATCTGACAGAACTGTTGAAAAATGTCATTAAAATTGTTGCTTGCAGCTGCTACAATGCTCGAAAAATATATTGTCGATTCCTCCAATACTTAAAAGGTTGTGTGCAAATTGTGTAGAATTTTCTGGACGCAACTTTAGATTTGGAAAATATTGCAGCTGCTCACTTGTATAATCTCTTTCAAAAACCTGCAGTTTTCTTTCACATATTTTATGTCGCGAAGCTTCATTTCTTCTGTTTTTTTCCCAAGCCTTGAAGTTGATTGTTCAGCACATTGAAGTGTTCTAAACTTCAAATTTACGATTTAATATGATCCTTCCGGCAGTTATTCGGCTTATTTTGGCTGAGCTCATTTGAAAAAGCTTGGTTTGTCCACTAAGCTTTTGAGTTTGCTAAATTTTTAATTGCGTATTTTGTATAATTAAATGTGTACCACCGATTGAGACATTCAATTATAATTATTAATAGGTTACCTTAAAATGTTTTTTTTTCAATTTATTAAAAAAATATATATTTTTTTGTTCCTCACATAGTTTTCCCTCGTAAAATTATTATTATTTAGACATGCATGAGTAAAAAAATTAACGACTAATGGCTCTACAGTTTAACGTAAGCATTTAAGCGTAAAGTTGAGCAAAAAATTAATTTTTAAGCTTACTGACGATGGCAATTAAATCATACGAATCACATGCAGTACACGTGAACAGTCCGAGCTGATGCGGTACCAAGAAAAAACTTCCATTCAAGAAACAGAGGATCCTCTAATGTGATGGAAACTTATTACTTATTAGCCATCGTTTTCCTGTCTTAAGAAGTTTTGGGTGAACGATTATTTCAATTTTTCAGGATACATCAGCTATAAAATGCGATCATGTCTGCTTCAAAGAAATATCAAACGCTCTGGTTTGTCTGCGTGATAGGCTAAAGTGATTCCTACAATCGTACTATAAAGTAACTGAAAGTCAGTATAATGTATAAGTTTTAGAATTATTTAACTCTCTCTACTTATTTTTAAAGATATATAAAGTTCACCTACGTCAGTTTTACAGTTTGAATTTGCAACATTTATGTATAAACACTAAAGTTAAGTCATGGATTGTTGCAGATAATATACAAATACAGTGCGACCCTGTTTAGTCGTGGTCGTTTGGGTCCATATATAGGTAATCACAATATAGTTGAGTCACTATTTATCGTCATTTAGTACACCTTTCATTGTAACTTATTGAGCAAAACAAGGGATGCAAATGAAAACATGTTTTCTTCCCTATAACATTTATTTAAAATTAAATTAATTTTATAATCACGTGTTATATATATCAATACATATCCTGTTACATTCGTTGTTATCAAATATATAAAATGAACTTACATTTTTTTTTAAATTACAGAAAAATATTTATTTGTTTATAACTGATTTTTTGTGGTTAGCTAAATGTAAATTACAAGAATCTGTAAACAACATTTCTTATCCTTAATTACTGTATTTTTGTAAATATTTATGTTCATTTTAAAAGTTATTTCTTTATTAACCAGCTACTCAGCAACAATTGATTTTTAATGTCATTGTTTTTCTTCCTTATTTCTTGCATATCAGAACTAATTTGCTGTGTGACGTCAAGAAATTTGGGAGCCACATAATTACCGTGACTTAAATAATAACAAATTGCGACTTAACGGGATCTATGTATGCGTTATAATTAATCGAAATTAATCGATAATTTTTTTATTCCAGATTTTTGGTACAAAAGTTTTTTAAATAGTACTAGCCCTAATATATATATATATATATATATATATATATATATATATATATATATATATATATATATATATATATATATTAGACACCCCGCGGCGTAGCATACGCCGCAGACTTGCTCATGGAGAGTGCAAAGAAAGTGGAGAAAGAACAGACACAAACTACAGCACGAAGAAATCAAAACAACGCAAGTGAACGTCGGTGGGGGGGGGGACTGCCGACTAATTAATTGTTTCGAGACATTCGCACTTTGGTTATCTACCTGCCACCGCCCTTTATCACATTAGCTTGCCAACCATAAACTGTGATTTGCCGACCCTAGCGAGGGTCAGCCATTTTGGCAATAAAGGGGAAAAAGAATGGGCAGAAAAAGACATTTTTAAAAATAAAAAAAATAAAATGTTTTCGCTGAGGCTTGAACCAGGACCTTCCCCTATTAAGGCGGACGTGATAACCAGTACACTAGGAATCTCACGTTATTCTGGGAAGGAACAATGCAAGTGAACGCAAAGACCATTGTTGGTCTCGAGACTTTGGTGGACCCCAGTGATGGTCATTCGTCATGCTTGTCTGCACATACTTGCTTTGGTGAAAGGGGCGAGAGGAGGGTTAGAGTGTCGGCGTGCGTGCATGGTGTCCGCATGGTTGGGCGACATAGAGAGTTATATATATATATATATATTAGGGCTGCGTAAATTAACGATTAATTTCAAGATTAATCATTCACAAAATTTAAATTATTTTTTTAAAGATTATTCGACCCTTCACTTACAAATTATCTGAAATAAAAAAGTATAAAAAAATATTTTTTAAAAACTTCCGAAAGATATTAAATTTCTTAGTGATTACAAGAACATTTTGATTTTAAACTATTGACTAACGGGAATGTTCAAACTGTTGATAAAATTTGCGTACCATGGTTTTGACACTTCGCCTACTTATCAAACAAAATGATAAGCGTTTTAACCTAATGGCAGTAATGGAGTCTGAATCAAAGTCAGAAAATGTCGACAGCTCTTCTGATGAATTATTATATTATCCTATATCCGATAATGTCATTCCTTGTCAATACCGTTTTGTGCATACCAGTTACCTCATCTTATCTTATCTTATCTGTTTCAGACGCTCCTTCTATACAGAAGATTATTGCGTCCTACGCTTATCTATGGTTTGTGTTTAGTCCTGCATTCTTATTAGAGTTTTAAATGTTGATAAAGTGTTGTCTTTCCTGGTTTCTTCAGGCAACCCATTCCACGCCCGAATTCCGGACGGGAAGAACGAAAATTTGTATGAGTTTGCTCTTGCATACGGAATAAGAAAGGTGTTTTTATCCTTATGTCTATCTGAGGGTTGTATTAAGTTATCTTTGTGTTGTATTTCTAAATTAGAGTTAATTGTTTTATGTATGATTACTACTTTACTCTTGGTTCTTCTATCCTCTAGTGTTTCAAGGTTTACAGATTTAACTAATGGTGTTATTCTAGTCAGTTTTGAATATTCTCCAGAAATGAATCTGGCAGCTCTTTGTTGGATTTGTTCTAGTTTATCAATGTTTTCTTTCGTGGATGGGTCCCATACAGAAGATGCATATTCTAGTACAGGTCTCACCAAATTGAGATAGCATTTTAGTTTTATATCTTTATTACATTTGTAAAGGTTTATTTTTATAAATACTAAGGTTTTGTTTGATTAAAATAACTTCATTCTAAACTTACTTACTATATATTATGTGTTCTAGTAATTTACCGGTGATACTAGTAATTGTTACAGGCCTGTAATTACCAGGGTCTGATTTATCCCCTTTCTTAAAGAGTGGAGTTACGTTAGCTAATTTCCAATCCTGGGGAAGTTTACCCTGGTTTAACTCAGCTCCATTAGAATGGTTGCACAGCTCGGCTGGTTATATTGTCAATTAGACAAGCTCATTACTTGAACAAAATAATGTCAACATACTTGTCTTTTTGTGTATTTGGTTAAAAGATGACATATAAAGGAGACAATCCAGTGTTATTTAGATTTTTAATAAGAACGTTAAATTAGTGTTACTTATGACATCATACATTTTAATTTGTGGCTGTAATCAAAATTAACGATTAATTAATAACAAAAAAAAGTTGCTTTCGAGATTAACAAAATGTGTTGCTCACCATAAAATATTGTTGTCAGGGGTATGAGAATCACTGGGAGCGAATGTTTGTTGACTGGTATGAACTCCTGTCACGGGAATAAGGTCTAGTCATGTCTGAGCTAACTTCTGGGCACACGGGGTATGACAGAGGACACGCCAGGGTCAATCGATACCAGTTTGGGGGGGTTAAAAGGGACGAGCTGAGTGGAGTTAGTTAGTTGGCGCAGAGTTGTGGAGACGGAACGGTCGGTGATAGACCGGGTAGTGATAGTAACACGGAGTGGACTCGGACCGAGTCGGACTTAGAGACTTCGTGTGTATACGTGTGGCTGTAAGAGGACTTGAGCGTGGGCCCAGGATGGTCGAGTCGGACCGAGGGCATGCTCGAATATTAAGCCATTTGCAGATAGATGTATTTGATGTCTAGGCGGGACCGCCAGTTGATACAATTGTACATAGCAGAATAAACAGTGACTTGTACCCAATCTTGTGTCATCTCTTGTGCGTATGCCGAGCGGAGAGCAAGCAATAATCCACTAACAAATGAGACCCTAACATGGGGGCCCATCCGGCGAAAGAGTCTCAGGATTGCCAAGCACCGCCAACAACACAAGAATCGACTTGAGAGAAACGACGAAAACACATCAGTACAGAACCTACTGTACTAGCTAGTACTAAGGGTCGGGTACATACCGTACAAGTCGCACGAGAGTCAAGCGTAGGGCGTACGCCTCGAACCAGAACCAGTTAAGAGTTACGACGAAACCTAACACCGTAACCACATCAGCAAAACAACGACGTCGGAACCAGCACAGCATTGACGTCTGAACCAGCGACGAACACGGGCAGTCAAGGCGTCGACAGACGGTGCCAACTACGAGAGAAGACGATTACAAACTTTACCGGGAGGTCAAGTTGCAGAACCAACCATCCCGCCCCAGCTACAATGGGACCCCGAGGAGCCGAGACGACCCACAGCACCACAGTTCAAATCGGGTCAAGATCGAGAAGATATTCAAGGTTGAGAAAAAACATTACTAAGTGACAGGGAAACGGCAAAAAGTGTTGACTTTGTGAACTTCTTACGAATGGATAATTATTGTGTAATGGGACTTTCATTGTATATGGATAGTATGTCTGAAATATAACTCACAGTAAGTACGTACTTAATTACTTATAAAATAGTGTTACATTGGGAAAGTGTGTTATAGTAAGATTGATCTGTTAGATAATATATATAGATATAGCATACCTGTCATAAAAGGCCAATATGGAAACTAGATTTAAAAAGAGAATACAAGATATGAACAAAATCATAGATGACAGTAGAGAGAGGGGAGAAAAAGAGTTACAGCTAAAGGGGCACGAGCTAAAGAAATTTGTATTAGAGCAGTTTAGCCTATGGGAAGTGGAAGAAAGGAGACGGAAAGTAGAGGAGCGAGAAAATAAGAGAAGACAGGTAGAAGACGAACGAGAAAATAAGAGAAGACAGGAAGAGACGGAAATAAAAAAACATGAAGAGATAATGAGAAAATTGCGGGCCGAAAGACAAAGAAGGTCCAGAGAGAATATTGACGATCGGTACAGTGACAAAAGTTATACAATTCGTGAGACGCACGGGAATAATAAATTAAGTTTGACTGAAGTAGCTGAACAAAAAGAAGAAATTATCGTTACAGGAACAGAACTAGAAGATCACAAAGGTACATTGAGTGAACTAGAATCAATATGGTGCAGTGCTCAAAGTAAATTAGCAGAACTAAAAAAGGAAGGCAAGGAGCACAAAATAAAATTAGATGAATATGAAGTTGATACGAGTAAATTAAAAATAAAAATGGTCGAAATAGACAGTCAATTAGTGGGAAAAGATAAGTTAGTGGAAGAAGCACAGGTACAGCTAAACCACAAAAATGTAGAAACCACGAAGATTTTAGAAAAATTCTCTCTTAGAGAAGAGAATTATGAGTTAACCGGGAACACTACACTGAGAGAAGAAGACATTGTTGAAATTGGGAAAATGGAAGTAGAAAAAGAAGAAAAGTATGAAACAAATCTGAAGCGGATGGCAAACGATTATGATAATTGGGACAAAGAATTACTGATTTATAAGGAGAACGTAAAGAGGGAGTACAAGGTAAAATTAAACGAAACAGAAGTTGAGGATGAAAAGAAGATAATGCAGGTTCAATTACCTAATGTAGTGACTGCTAATAAAGGGGAGGAAAACTGTGAAAGGGAAGATAGCTGGTGGCTAAAAAAAATTGAAGAGGTACGATTAAAGTGGGAGGAACAAGATAAAGAATCATTGAGACAAAACGAAGAAAGACAGAGACAGCGACAGAAAAAGGACGAAAAGAGACAGGAGAAAATGTTGGAAAAGGACGAAGAGAAAAGAAGAAAACGGAGAATTAAACAGGGAGCTTTAAAAAGTAACGAGAGTAACTGTCAGGAAGAATTATATGGAATAGCCAGCTTATTTTGGGAAGAGCCGTATGTAACGAAAGAAGCGTATAAGGTGGCAGAACCGGCAGCTGGCGAGATAAATCGTTATAGATACGACAACCCAAAGAAACAGACCAATAGCGTAAGATATAAAAATGAAAATCTGAACATTAAAGGGTACAGAGACAATCGCAATACAGCTAGAGACTGTGGTGAGAGTTTTCCTAAGACAAGAAAACAAAATAATAAAAGTAGAATAGAACCCAGGGTGCTTAAAAACAAGGAGTCCGAAAATCAAAAACTAATAGACGAATTAAATTACGGCAGGGAAGAAAGTAATAAACTCATTAGTGAGTTGAGAAATAATCTGGCCTTTAAAGAGAACGAATTAAAGGAACACAGAGAGACAGCAGGTAAACTTGAGTCAAAATTGAGCAATGTTGAAACTAGACTAGCGGATCTCGAAAAATTTGACATCAAACACAGATTAAAAATAGAGAAGACTGAAGTGGAATCAATGAACTTAAGAATTAGAATTGCCGAAATGGACAAACTACTGGCTCAAAAGGATGAAGAAAAATCCAGCTGGCTTAAAATAACTAAGGACAAGGATAGAAAGGTAACAGAGCTGACGAAGTCTGAAGCTGAAAAAGGTGAATTATTGCAAAAATTACAGAAGGAGCTAAAAGGAAAAGAGATAGAAATGAATAGAAACCTAATCAGTACACAAAACAACATAGCAGATCTGAGTAAGGCCTTAACCGAAATGGGAGAATCATTAGAAGAATGGAAGAGAGAGAACAAAATAAAACTGAATGAAGTTGAAGTTGAGTCCATGACCTGGAAAATGAAGAGTATCGAGATGGACAACTTATATGCTAGCCTAATAAAAATAGTCAGGGGTAAAGATGTAAAACTAGCAGAGATGAAATTAAACTTAATCATTGCAAACCAAAATGTAACAGGACTGAATAAGACGGTGGCTGATAAAGATGAATGTTTGCAGAAATTACAGTGGAAGCTAAAAGAAATTAAAGACACACTAACTCAAAAAGTAGAGGAGAATAATGAGTTAACACTGACTATAGCACATAACAAAGAAGACATAAATGACTTATGGCGAATCATTGTTGAAAAGGAAGAGAAAAGGACTGAATTAACTCAAAGATTAACTGGTAATGATACGGACATGACAGTGAATGTACAGAGAACGTCCAAGAGACTTGGGAAAATTGTTGAAAAACCTCAAGAAAAGGGGATCAAAGAAGTACAATTTCGAAAGAGGGAAAATCTAGTTGAAAATATGAACAAGACAAAAAGTAGTGAACCAGATATGCAAGAGGGGGTGAAGGTCACCGAACACACCGTGGTCACAGTAGTAACATTAACCTCGGAGGCAAAATGTGTTGAATGTAAGGGAAATAAGGAAGATAATAATGGAAAAATTGATTGTACTACTGAATTCCTAGAAGATAGCAAACCTATTGAGGGAGATAAGGAAAATAGTGAAAACAAGGATAGGAAAATGGGGTGTACTACTGAGTTAATAGCAGATAGCACATCTAAGGATGGAAAAAAGCAACTTAAGAAAAAACCCTACAGTAGAGCCACACATCAATATGACGTGAGCTCAGCTAAACACTGTTGTGAGTTGATAAACAAAGGTGGCCCGTATGACCTCCAAAGACACAGCAGGGCAAACACGGAGCCACACAGAGACACAGTGCGGTCAAGACCGACCAGAATTAATAAGACAATGACCGACAAATACTCACAGGACAGGGGTCAGAATCGGCATAGGGTCAAGTCGCGTTACAGTGACCCACAATCAGAAAAAGGCTTTTCGGGTACATTACATTGCGGACTGATGTTTTTGTGGATAGTCATACTGAAAACATTAAGTCTGGTGGGGAGAAGTTGCCGGTTCGCTGAGCTGTTAAAAACCACAAACGTGATCTCGATAGGTCAAGTAGAAGTTAAAGGAGGCCAAAGTTATTTTGACACGAGTTGGGAGACTGGTATAGCCATGAGGGAAATACCGACTAGGCTTGAGTTAGTACACATAAGCCTGTATAATGGAAACCAGGGTCGTGTTTTGTTTAGGATTGGGGACAAACGGAATATCCCACCCTCAAATACAATGACAATGGCTATGATTTTTTTTTCTTAATGTGAGATTTTTTTTTGCTTGTGTACATGACTATGATTTCTTTTTCAAGATGATGTGTTTTTTTTTGTTTATAACTATGATAAGAGATAATAAGGTGTTTTTGTTAGAACTTGCGGGGTCCAGGTGACCTCGTGTCTTTTTTTTTATAACATGTATTGATGTGTCCTGGGTACCAGTACTATACTGGGTATTGATGACGTAATTATAGGGTCATGGCCATTGGGGTAATGATATAAGAAATGGTTCGCCCCGGAGATAATCAGGACATTCTTGATAAGGATATGTATTGTTGATATGTTCTGCTGAAAATAATGTTTGTCATTTTGATGATGAAGGGAATGTTGTTGATAATTATTAGAAATATTGATGATTTTGATATTGATGATTATGATATATATTATGCATTGATGCATTGACTATTTATGATGATACGGATACATTGTAACCAAGAACGAGAGGGTTATAAAAGGGTCCCGCTATGGGGACAGTTAAAGATACATAGGAGAACAATGACTGTTCCGTATAAGCCCATGATGGGAAAAGCACTAGAATTGGATTGATGGTTAGACTTAATACCAATGTTTCGTGCGTATGATTATTTTTCAGGGCAGGTTGTTACAGATAACATTCTCATGTATCCAACCTTGCATTTGTACATACTTAACATGTTTTTTGTGGTCTAATTTCTAAGATTTTTTAGAATTGATATGTAAATATTTAACCATGAAATGCATTGATGAGAAAGTGTCCACGATATGGGTGAACACGATGTTATTCTGTGACTATTATTAGAAATTTTCATGATTTTCAAGATGTGTTGTGAGTGGTTGTGAAAGGACAGTGATTCCATACCCTGACTTTTTTGTTTTATTGATGTTGTAAATATAAGATTCTACACGGTAGTAGAATCTAAGGGAAGAGGGGGGACATGTCAGGGGTATGAGAATCACTGGGAGCGAATGTTTGTTGACTGGTATGAACTCCTGTCACGGGAATAAGGTCTAGTCATGTCTGAGCTATTTTCTGGGCACACGGGGTATGACAGAGGACACGCCAGGGTCAATCGAGACCAGTTTGGGGGGGTTAAAAGGGACGAGCTGAGTGGAGTTAGTTAGTTGGCGCAGAGTTGTGGAGACGGAACGGTCGGTGATAGACCGGGTAGTGATAGTAACACGGAGTGGACTCGGACCGAGTTGGACATAGAGACTTCGTGTGTATACGTGTGGCTGTAAGAGGACTTGAGCGTGGGCCCAGGATGGTCGAGTCGGACCGAGGGCATGCTCGAATATTAAGCCATTTGCAGATAGATGTATTTGATGTCTAGGCGGGACCGCCAGTTTATACAATTGTACATAGCAGAATAAACAGTGACTTGTACCCAATCTTGTGTCATCTCTTGTGCGTATGCCGAGCGGAGAGCAAGCAATAATCCACTAACAAATGAGACCCTAACAATTGTGACGTGACGTGATTTTTTGAGCTTTTATTAATGTGTGAAGGAAACGAAGTAAAAAGAGCAATGTTTTATTTGATGTGATTAATATTATTTTTTTTTCAGTATTAAATGTCCGTTTTTGTGTATGTGTCCATGTCAATATTACGTACGTAATTATAAATTTAATTTTCTATATTAATATATAACATTCGTTTTTCGGTTTATGAAATTTACAATTAGTTGTCTTTCGGTTGTCAAGTTTCGATGCGTTTTGAACTACAAAGCCATTATTTATTACTGCAAATGAAATTTGCCAACTTATGCTTCAGTTTAGCGTTTGTTTTTCCTTTATACACTTTGAGATTGCATATTTGTATGTTAAAAAAAAATCGGACTCCTTCCCACAATAGTTTTCTAAAATTGTTATTTACATGTAATATTTTAATGCGTCTTAGACTAATTTTGAATAAAAAATCTTTGCTTTTAATATAAAACTGGAAGGGGTGCTGACTTGACAATAATGAAAACGTTTATTAGAATTTCTAAAACAGGTATATTAAAGTCGATACTTTAATATTCTCTTTTATCAAGTGCTTAACTTTAAGTCAAATGTTTCATGCAAAATAAATAGTTTGTTGTTATTCATATTTGTAAATAGTTACAATTTTTTATTTACATGTTTTGATAATGTAAAGGTAATAATGTATGGACCAATGGGCACATAAACTGACAAGTCATAATAGATCTTGAAAATGTGCTGACTTGACAACAATAAAAACGTTTATGTGAATTACTAACACGTGTTTATTAAATAGTAAATATGATTAACAGTTGATAAGTTAATCTTTTCTGTTATCATGTGACAAACTTTGCTTACTACGTTTCATGCAAAATAAATAGTTCTTAACATGTGTAAAATTACAGTTTATTTTTTACATGTTTTGATAATGTTTTGGTAATAATGTATGGACAAATGGGCGAATAAACTGACAAGTCATAATCATCGATGAAGCTTAAACGGCTTCAAATCACAGATAAGCGTGATGTGGATCACATTACAGTCACATAATTTATTTTTAACACACTCTGCTGTATTATTGGTGCACTCATAAATGGTGCGCACTATTCAATGCCGCAAGTTAACGTCCGGCTGACTCCTCAGCAATATTTGTTAATACGTCGAACTTCAAACTTCTTTGCCGCAGTATCACTTTATGCTGTGTGTAATTCACTATGCATTTACTATTATCATAATTATATCATTATTATTCATGCAAACTTATATAACGCGAAGACTAATCTAGGAGGTTTTCTCATAACACATATATTCGTATATATAATCAAAATATATACTCTGCTATGTCCGTTCGTAACGCTAGATTTTAGAAAGCCCACCGCTAAAAAAAAATAACCTTGAAAAATATATTTCAAAAAAAAACAACAAACAACCCCACTATTTTCAAACGGCCGCATAAAATTTTTCAATATGGAAAAGATATTTAATTTTTTCTCTCTTGGTCTCTACATTGTCTGATTATTTACTATGCGGCTTTCAGTCAAAAGAGACAATTACAAAAACTGAAATTTATACATTTTTAAAACTCCCGTTATTTTTTACGGGTAATACACTAGTATATATATATATATGTAAATATATTTACGAGTATATACACAAGGTTAGCCAATAAAAGTGAGAACATCTCGTAGCATAAGAATTATTTTAAAATATAATTTAATTCATTATATCTCTTAATGCAATTAATTATTATTATGCAAAATATTTAGCTAATCAGAAATCATATGTAGGCAAGTACATTAGTATACTATTTAAGCTAGTATGTGAATAATTAAAAATAAATCTGATGTGATAAAATCGCATTTAAGGAGATGTTCTCTTTTTTATTGTCCCACACTGTATATGCAAAATATTTAGCTAATCAGAAATCATATGTAGGCAAGTACATTAGTATACTATTTAAGCTAGTATGTGAATAATTAAAACTAAATCTGATGTGATAAAATCGCATTTAAGGAGATGTTCTCTTTTTTATTGTCCCACACTGTATATATATATATATATATATATATATATATATATATATACATATATATATATATATATATATGTATATATATGTTACGGCCAAAGCCCGAAATCGGCTACCTAACGAAATGGTCGGCCAATTCGTGAAGTGGCTAATGTTAGCCAGCTAAAGCCCAAATTTCGGGCTTTGGCCGGCCATTTCGCGAAATGGCTCGCCTCGATTGGCCAAAGCCCGAATAAAGAAGTCATGCGCAGATTGAAGATTGAATAGTAAGATTTAATTCTTAAAATTGATTGTTAATTACAAATGATAACAACCAGTTACAAAAGTGAATCTTAATGAGTATAGTAAACTATTTCTTTCAGTTAAAACTTATTGCAACATAATGAGCTTTTATGACATTTTGAATTACAATCATCGTTTATCTAATATATAAAGCTCAAATGTTTGTATGTTTCACTTTTCAACTTTCTGTTAGACAATCACGGAAAAACCAAATGACGGACGGGGACCAAATTTGGCAGGACGGTTCCTTTTACCCTGAAGGTGGTTTTAAGTTAGTTTTTGTAATTGTCCCTTTTGCCCGAATGCTGTAAATTAAATAATCAGAAAAATGCAGAGACAAAGAATAAAAAAATTAACCTCATTTCTGTATTCAACAAATTTACGCGGACGTTCAAATGCCGTTCAAAGCGAGTTACTTTTGGTGACGTTTTTTTTTCCCCAATACTTTATTTTCAGCGGTGCGCATTCAAAAAATATTATAATGTCTAATTACGGTGCGCACATTTTCGTGTACGCTTCATAATTTGAGCTGTGTAGTACAAATAATTGTCATTTTCTTTACTGTTACTTTCTATATATTAGATAGACACGTAAACATATTTAATTACAACTGCCACACGATGCATTAGATTTAATTGTTTCCACGTTTAAATTTAATTGCGAATTTGTATTTAAAGAAAAACCTATTTATATAATAATTGTGTCAGTATTTTTTTCAAGGCTTCATTTTTAGCGGTGCACGTTTTAAAATCTTTTATCGCCTGATTACTGTGCGCACATTTTCGTGTACGCATCTTAAATTTAGCTGTGTCCTATTAATATAACATTTATATTTTGTTTGTCTTTTACATAAGCTGTTGTCTTTTACATAACCTATACACTTATACTATTTAAACTTAGGCTACCGGACTTATTAACATAAGTAGATTAAACTAAATAAAGTGATCCTGAAAACGCTTAATTATTTTGTATTGCGAATTGAATATGTTATGTTCATTCCTTTGATGATGGATTAACAGAGGCCATTTTTAAAATCGATTATTGTGATGGTTTCACATGCATTTTTAACATAAAATTGATAAGTTTTGTTTGTTTTTTTAAAATTAGGAATATATCGTAATTTTTTTTATTTATCTTTATTATCTTTATCTCATAGATGCTGTTGCAAATATTGTATTAATTACAATTGTGTTACATTGCAGTGTCGTAAATATATAAGAGCTTTTTTAGTGACGACATTGGCAGAGATCTTTTGGAAAAATGTCAACAAAGCAGTGGCCTTTTTTATTGGATACAAACAAACAAACATAAAAATATCAACTGAGCTTTATATATTACATATGCGTTTAAATTATTTTATTTCAATTATTTTCACGATGCATTGTATTAATATTTTACATGCAATGAATAAAATTGGGATTTTTTAAAATTTAATTCCTAACTCGAAATTTAATTAAAAACCATAGATGTAGCGAGTTTATTTTATGTTGAAAGTGATGGCCTATGTCAAATAAACGTACACTGTTTACTTAAGCTTTATATACACTATACATTATAAACTTTCGCTACCGAACGTATTAACAAAAGTTGACTAAATTTAATGAAGTGATCCTGAAAACGCTTAATTAATATGAATTGCGAATTTGATATGTGTTTATGTTCATTCCTTTGTATTCAGAATAGCATAGGCCATTTCTAAAATAGCCTTTTAGTCAATTTTAAGATGAGCTTATTAACAGACGGTTGAATCTTTTTTTAAAATGTATTTTAGTTTTCAGATATAAAATCTGGTGTGTGTGTGTGCATTGAATATAATTTACAAAATATGATGTTTTATCCGAAATAGGGAACAAAATAAAGATTCCTTTTTGAAATTATACACATTGCTTATAAACCGTAAATATAAATCGTAAAATATAGAGATATAAAAATGTTAAATATTATTTCCCTGTTTGGACAATTATGAATACGTCAAAATGAAGAGTTATTTTGGTCCAGTACATTTACTTTATAACAAGACTTTATTTTATGCGGCCAGCTTTCTATATGTCTAAATATGGTGTGCACATTTTAAATTTAATTGCGAATTTGTTTTAATTATTGACTGCCCATATCTCGACATGTAATAAAAACCTATTTATGTAATAATTGTGTCAGTATTTTTTTCAATGCTTCATTTTTAGCGGTGTGCGTTCTAAAATCTTTTATCGCCTGATTACTGTGCGCACATTTTCGTGTACGCATCTTAAATTTAGCTGTGTCCAATTAATATAACATTTATATTTTGTTTGTATTTTACATAAGCTATTTTTTTTTACATAACCAATAAACTTATACTATTTAAACTTAGGCTACCGGACCAATTAACGTAAGTAGATTAAACTAAATATAGTGATCCTAAAAACGCTTAATTATTTTGTATTGCGAATTGAATATGTTATGTTCATTCCTTTGATGATGGATTAACATAGGCTTCATTTTTAAAATCAATTATTGTCATGGTTTCACGTGCGTTTTTAACATAAAATTGATTTGTTTTTTGTTTTTTGTTTTTTCACTTAGGAATATAGCCTAATTTCTTTATTTATCTTTATTATCTTTATCTCATAGACGCTGTTGCAAAAATTGTATTAATTACAATTGTGTTTCGATGCAGTTTCGTAAATATATAATAGCTTTTTTTAGTGACGACAGTGACAGAGATCTTTTGGAAACATGTCAAAAAAGAATTGTCATTTTTTAATGGATACAAACAAACAAACATAAAAATATCAACTGAGCTTTATATATTACATATGCGTTTAAATTATTTTAATTTTCATTATTTTCACGATGCATTGTGTTAATATTTTACATGCATTGAATAAAATTGGGATTTAAAAAAATTAATTCATAACTCGACATTTAATTAAAAACCATAGATGTAGCGAGTTTATTTTATTTTGAAAGTAATGGCCTGTGTCAAATAAACTTACACTTTAAAACAGTTTACTTAAGCTTTATATACACTATATATTATAAACGTTCACTACCGAACGAATTAACAAAACTTGACTAAATTTAATGAAGTAATCCTGAAAACGCTTAGATAATATGAATTGCGAATTGAATATGTTTTTATGTTCATTCCTTGGTGTTCAGAATAGCATAGGCCATTTCTAAAATTGCCTTTTAATCATTTTTAAGATGCACTCATTAACAGACGGTTGAATATTTTGTTTTCATTTAATTTTATTTTTCAGATATAAAATATGGTATGTGTGTGTGCATTGAATATAATTTACAAAATATGATGCCTTATCCGAAATAGGGAACACAAAAAAAAAGATTCACTTTTGAAATTATACACATTGCTTATAAACCGTAAATATAAATCGTAAAATATAGAGACATAAAAAATGTTAAATAGAATTTCCCTGTACATACACTTATGAATACGTCAAAAGGAGGAGTTATTTTGGTCCAGTACATTTACTTTAAAACAAGACTTTATTTGATGCGGCCAGCTTTCTATATTGTCTAAATATGGTGTGCACATTTTTATATCATTTTAATACGACCGGTTTTTTTTAAAAAATTATTTTAGAAAGCACATTTATAATTTTGTTTATTTGCGCTATGAGTCACTTAGCTTTTGCCTTTTAAAGGGATAATGCCACATGTTCTTTATCTCATAGACGTGGTTACAAATATTATATAGCTTACAATTGTGATACGATGCAGTTTCGTAATTATATATTACATTTTTTTGGTGACGAGGGGGGTAGAGCTCTTTCGGAAAACCTGTAAGTTATGTTAATTTTGTACAAGTGGGAATGAAATTGTAAATTTAGTTATTATGGTCAGCAAGAATCTTTATTTAATAAATCATATCTTTTAAATAGTAAGGTTATGTTAAAAGGCACTGCATTAAATGAAAACAAGTCACGCGGTAAAATGGCATATCTTTGCTTCTCATACGATTTTATCTAAATAGATGATTCTGAAATTTAACTTGGCAAATAAAAATTGTAATGACCAGCAACTAATACTTGGAAAAAGGGTCAGCACACTCCCGCTACGAAGTGCGGGTATTTTTCTAGTTTTACATATATTTGCAGCTATTTTTTGCACACGTAGTACTGCCATTGCATCGAGTTTAGCCTTTGCCACCAGCAAGTGTTGGGAAGACGCGACGATTTGTAATTAAATTTCTTCTGTGCCCACGGATTCTAGTGTTAGCAGTTTCTCTTGTAAATTTTAAAACTCGCTTCAGGAATACAGTTGTTTGAGAACACAATGCTCTGTTCCTAGCTTGTAGAAGTCATCCTCAACGTTCATGACACATGCAAGAACACTTCTTTTATCACCGCGACCTCTATCAATCGTTCGTTGTTCGTCCGTCGATTCGACGAAGACCACTCTAGTCATCCGAGGGTTGCTGGGACTGGCTTTGTTTGTGCGTGCGCAGATGGCTGATGAGGCCGATCCTTGCACGGAAGGTTCGGGAACAGAAGGGACAAGGGATGATGGGGACATCTCCAGGAGGGTTGACAGCACGGGCCTTTCGGGCTTGCCTCTTCTTTTCTGCGGAGGTGATCCGGTTTGCCTCGCATGACTTGGCACCTTCGTGGATGGAAGAACGCCAGGTAGAACGATCCATTGCAGCAAGTTCCCACGTGTCTGGGTTGATGGCAAACGCTTTCAGTGAGGCTTTCAGTGTGTCTTTGAAGCGTTTCTTTTGCCCACCGTGGGACCGCTGGCCATGCTGGAGCTCGCCATAGAAGAGTCTATTTGGCAGTCTCTCGTCTGGCATTCGGACCACGTGCCCTGCCAACGATGCTGGGACTGCATCAAGAGTGTGAATATGCTGGGAAGACCTGCCTTGGTCAGTACCACTGTGTCTGGTATTTTATATTGCCACTTTATGCCAAGGATCTTCCTGAGGCTTGTTGAATGAAAGTGGTTAAGCTTCCTAGCATGGCGCTGATACACAGTCCATGTTTCACACGCATATAGCAGTGTGGGGAGCTCCACCGCTCTGTACACTTTCAGCTTGGTCTGGATGGTAATGCCTCTTCTGTTCCAGACATTTGGGTACTGCCTGCCAAAAGTGGAGCTGGCTCTGGCAATTCTGACGCTCACTTCGTCATCGATGGTGACATTTTGCGACAGTGTGCTGCCCAGGTATGTGAACCGTTGCACTGTGTTGAGTCTCTGGCCGTTTAAAGTGATGTTGGGCTCAACGTAGGGCAACTTGCCAACTCTTGCGTTGAAGTCACCTAACAAGATGAGTGTGTCCGCCTTTGGAACGTCGGTAATGACAGTGTGAAGTTCTTCATAAAACTTTGCCTTCACTTCATCTGTACTGGTCATGGTTGGATCATAGGCACTGATGATTGTGAGTTGTTTCTTTCCAGCCAGTGAGAGTTTCATGGTCATGAGCCTGTCGTTCACTCCCTTGGGAAGTCCAGCCAGCTTTCCTACAAGAGTTGTCTTAACTGCAAACCCAACGCCTGCTTCACGCCTCTCCTCGCTGGGTCTGCCACTCCAGTAAAATGTGTAGCCAGATCCTCTTTTACAGAGCTCTCCTTCTCCCGCGAGCCTGGTCTCACTCAGGGCTGCGACGTCGATGCCGTATCTAGCGAGTTCTTTTCCAATTAGGGCTGTTCTCCTCTGGGGTCTGTCCACATCGTCCCTTGTCCATGAGTGTGCGCACATTCCATGCGCCCAATATAAGAGGAACTATTCTCGCTTGCTTTTTTTTGTTTCGACCGCTGGTATAGGGTCCCCACCAGCTGCGGTGTGCTGGCTAGGGTAAGCTGGAGCAGGCAATGTTTAGGGCACCTTTTCTAGCCCCTTCCTCATGCAATGGAGGTGAGCAGTGCATTCCTGAAGAGGGCTGCTCAGTCGCCCAGGGGGCTGCCGGACTCCACCGCTGCTCCGTGTCAGCGAAGAACGACCCAATGCCCTGGGCCGCCTGTGTGCAGGGTTACGGCTACGGCTCCCAGTGTACCCACACCTGCCGCTTCGTCGCTTGCCTGTCGCCACAGGACTTGTAGGTAACTGATGGGATGGGATGGATGACAAAAGTGACTTGCGCGATGACTTGGATTTAAGTGAGAAAGAGTTGCGCAGTTCGTCGATCTCACTCTCTCGCCCGAGACCATCTTGATCCAGCGGCAGGACAAAGTCGAGACGGCTGGTGATGGAGTTGGGTGCAGTGGATGGCCATGATGTCCTGTGTGTCTTGTCATGCCCTTAGCGTTCCACAACGCTTTGCTGAGATTCACCTTTTTGACCGTTGACCAACTAGTGGTTCCTCCGCTCTGTCCACCGAATCCAGTCTTCACGTGCATAGGTAGACATACCTAGATCACCGAGGGTTTGAGACCCGTCGGCTACCCTCACCAGGTTTAGCCAGCCAGTCGAAGCCGTTGCCCGGGGTGTGGCCACTGCGCACGCTGCAGTTTCTAGGAGCCACTGGTGAGAGATGAGTGACAAGTGGGGACCAAGGGTGGACGAACTACCCCCAAGAGAGTACGACGTGTTCCCCCACCGGAGGTGCTACCCCGCCTTGAGCACCCCATACATCCCCCTCTATCAATATATGGTATACAAATGCGGACGTTATCTTCAACATTCACTGGTGGGAATTTTGAATCTGAATTTCTAAGCATCTTCACATCTTAATCTTGCAAACCGTTGTAAGCTGCTTTTCTCTTCTTCCTGATTTTTAGTTTATTTTGACACAGTCTGCAAGCTATTTTACCCCTGCATCATTCATCTGATTAAATGCATATTCCACAAAGATCATGCATATTTTTGTCGCAGGAATCACACAATGGCCGAAATGTACCATTTTTCACATAGCTGTTCAGAATTTTTATTATCAGACAACCGGTCTGAACTTTCCGATACTTCCTCAACCAGCACGAAATAATCTCCATTTCTAGATGCAGTCCTTTCATTTATACTATCCTCCATTTCTTGTTGGACGTTGATAATGTCTTCCTCCGTAGCTACATAATCAATCACTTTTTGGGCGGATTTGAGGTACGCAGCCTAACTTTTGCTTTGCAGCCAAATATGGCCTCATATGGTGACTGCTGCATGCCTTGGTGAATGCCTATCAAATGCACCTGGCATATCGAGTTAAATTCTTTAAATAACATATATTTATAAGCTAGACCTCTCTTACCTTTATCTGACCACAAGGCCTTTTTATTGTCCGATTTTATCGGATCAAGATGGGGGTGGCTTTGGATAGGATTGGAAATATTTTCTACCTCAGAAAATGGCGCACATACCACAATCATAAATTAGCATTAAATATTATCAGATTGTCAGTGAATAAACTTTTTAAAAATCGTTCTGTCATAAATGCAACATTAAAATAACTATCCCATACTGTTTTTAATTATTACTATATAATTGTAGTATATTACATTATTTTTATACCAAAAAAATTCATTTATGAAAAAATAATATATTAATAAAACAATTTTAAGGTGTAGAAACAAAAGGGTATAAATGTACTGTCGTCGAATCGGCATGGATTTGTCAATTTGCTGCTTTAGCACTTACCAGTACAGAAAAATGTGTCGAAGCTAACAATTAATGATAGGTTGTTAGCCTCACTATACTTATTTTTGTGTTAATACACCCCACGACACATGCTATACATACCTGCCATATGACTTATCTTTTCAAATGGAAACGTTGATTGGTAAGTTATAAATACGAGTAATACAGTACTCACGGTGAAACAGGGCCGGCTTTAGGCATAGGCAAACTAGGCAGCCACCTAGGGCCCCCGATTAATCTCATAATTTGTGGGGGCCTCGCACAAAAATCGTTTCATGTATATTTTTATTTTTCTATCAGATTTAGGGCCACCAAATTCAATTCACCTGGGATCTCCAATTCCCTAAGGCGGGCCCTGACTGAAACAACTTTGTCAGAATAATAAGTTATAAATACGAGTAATACACTACTCACAATGAAACCTCTGTGCGAGAATAATAAGAACTAGTCACAATGTCTTGACCGTCTCCGAAAAGGAAACTCTAACTTGATAGTATCATCACAGATGCACCCTTTTCCTACCCCGTACATGCCAACACAGCAGAAGGGATTGATGTGCCGCTAACCGGGGAGTATTCCTTTACCACATCGGGCTTTGGCCAAAGATACCCGAATTACAATTGGCCAAAACCCAAATTACAATTGTCAGTTGTAAGTACTTCGGGCTTTGGCCAGACTTGTCGACCATTTCGCGAAGTGGCCAGACTTCGGGCTTTGGCCGTAACATATATATATATATATATTTATGTATATTATTTCCGTATGTCTCAGTGGACGAAAGGCATAAACGTTTTTAGGTGTTAGTTCTTGCACCATTGCCACCACCCTGGAACTGCTTACCAAGGCAAAATTTTATAGATTAGATTTTATAAGGTGATTATAAACGTGTCATTCCATGCAGTACCTGGTTCTGACGCCATACCAGCTGAGGTCTACAAGGAGGGGGAACAACCCTGACTGAAAGGCTCCACCAGCTGTTTCTCTTAATATGGCCGCAAGAGACGATCCCGCAGGACTTCAAAGATGCCACCATCATACATCTATATCAGCGAAAAGGAAGTAGACAGGCTTGTGACCACCACAGATCATATCCCTGCTTTCTATCGCAGGAAAGATCCTTGCCAGAATCCAACTCAACCGCCTCACAATCCACCTTGACTCCTTCCTGAAAGTCAGTGTGGATTCCGAAAAGAGCGAGGAACCATCGACATGGTGTTCGCTGCCAGGCAGCTGCAAGAGAAATGTCAGGAGCAGAATTCCGACCTGTTCTCCACCTATGTCGACCTGACCAAGGCTTTTGACACTGTTGGCAGAGAGGGTCTGTGGAAGATAATGGCCAAGTACGGTTGCCCAAGGAAATTCATCGTCTTGGTGAGACAATTCCATGAGGGGCATGCAGGCCAGAGTCCAGGACAGTGGGGAGTTTTCTGATCCTTTCCCAGTCACAAACGGGGTCAAGCAGGGCTGCGTCCTGGAACCAAACACTGTTTAGCCTCATGTTTTCCGCCATGCTGACAGAGGCCTTCAGAGACGAGGATGTTGGTATCAACCTGAAGTACTGCACAGATGGAAAGCTGTTCAACCTTCGGAGGCTCCAGGCAAAAACCAAGGTTATGACAGACATCATCAGAGACCTGCTGTTCGCTGATGACTGTGCCCTCAACGCTGTCTCAGAAGCCGACATGCAATGCAGTGTAAACCTGTTCTCCAGCGCCTGCACAAACTTTGGTCTAACAATCAACACTAAGAAGACTGAGGTCCTCCATCAGCCCGCGCCTGGAAGGCCCTACGTAGAGCCCAACATCACTGTCAACGGCCAGAGACTCAACACAGTGCACCGGTTCACATACCTAGGCAGCACACTGTCTCAAAATGTCACCATCGATGACGAAGTGAACGTCAGAATTGCTAGAGCCAGCTCCACTTTCGGAAGGTTGTACCCTAATGTCTGGAACAGAAGAGGCATTACCATCCAGACCAAGCTGAAAGTGTACAGGGCAGTGGTGCTCCCCACACTGCTATATGCTTGTGAAACTTGGACTGTTTATCAGCGCCATGCAAGAAAGCTTAACCACTTTCATATGACAAGCCTCAGGAAGATTATCGGCATAAAGTGGCAGAACAAAATTCCAGACACAGTGGTACTGACCAGGGCAGGTCTCCCCAGCATCTTCACCCTCCTGATGCAGACCCAGCTTCGCTGGGCAGGGCACGTTGTCCGAATGCCAGACGAGAGACTGCCAAAGAGAATCTTCTATGGTGAGCTCCAGTATGGCCAGCGGTCCCACGGTGGGCAAAAGAAACGCTTCAAAGACACACTAAAAGCCTCAATGAAAGCGTTTGCCATCAATCCAGACACGTGGGAACGAGCTGCAATGGACCGATACACCTGGCGCTCTTCCATCCACGAAGGTGCCGGGTCATGCGAGGCAAACCGGATCACCGCCGCAGAAAAGAAGAGGCAAGCCCGAAAGGACCCATGCTGTCAACCCTCCAGGAGATGTCGCACTCGTCCCTTGTCCCTTCTGTTCCCGAACCTTTCGTGCAAGGATCGGCCTAATCAGCCATCTGCGCACGCACAGACAACCCTCGGATGACTAGAGTGGTCCTCGTCGTATCGACGGACGAACGAACCAATTGTTCTGCATAACAAAACTCACTTATCTTTAACTTTTTTTTGTATCACCTCCTTTTTTGTATTCAACAATGAACTTCACTTATTTCTTCTTCCAGTCATTTGTAAGCATAAGCTGTGGAAACTGACAGCATTGCCACCAAGTATCATTTTAACATGATTTTTTTTTATTTTTTATGTTAGTTCAGGGGCGCTATGGTCTAATTGGTAGTGCACTGGACTATCGATCTCAGGCGAATTTCGAGTCGCGGATACTTGCCCAAGTACTGGCAAGGCCCCTGTGGCATTGTGCCTTTCCACACAATCCCCTGCTCGTTAGTGGTGGCTAAAAACTTGTGAACTCAACATCACTTTCCCCATAGTCCATCATGGACTCGAAAGGGGGTCATATCATATTTTTACCACGTTTTTATTAACTCACTTTCGTTCCTGTGTGTTGGTTTGTCCGTCCACAATTTTGAAAATCTGCCAACGTAAAATTAAACCATTTTTGATAGTCCTAGAGATCTCAAAATTTAACCACCGATATATCTTCGATGACAATGCATTGTATCAAAATTTCAGATTGATCGAACGTACTGTTTTTAAATTATTGAAATTTTAAGTTTATCTATATATAAGCATATGTATTATCCGTCTGCCCTTGTTTACATTACACTCACGTGTGGAGTTCACAGCAACTCCGACCACATCAACGATGTTTAACATCAAGTGGAGATCGGTCATTTCCAAACTGTAAATGTTTGTTGGGCAATACGTATTATATTTGAAAACAATAAATACTTCAAAACTCACCATAGCATATACTTAGACTAAAAAGAATAAAATAAATAGAAGTAAAACAAAAAGATTTTTAAAAACCACGTTTTTATAAGCGGACTTAAAAGAAGAAAATAATTTAAAACTTATAAGTTCAAGTACTTTAATTTAATATGACTAAAAACGTGGGGCGGGTGCTTCAAAATCCCATTCTAATTTAGAAATACAACACAAAGATAGATGTTTGGTAAAAACAAATTAAAGATTCATACTTTAGAAGGCAAAAGAGAGATCTATAAGTGAGCGAATGAGTGAACTGCTTATGTAAAACCTCATAAGCGCCCGCCCCACGTTTTTAGTCAGATGAAATGACAGTACTTGTACTTATAAGTTTTAATTAATTTCTACTTTTTAGTCCGCTTATAAAAACGTGGTTTTAAAAAATATTTTTTTTAACTTCTATTTATTAGTTAAAGTAAAATGCTACAGACTACCTCTACAAATTATTACATGTGTCTATAGGCTATCTTACTTGTTAATCCAGGGAATAACTGTCTTTTAACTGAAGTATAAGTGAAGCATTTGAATATTGTTGGACTGTTGATATCTTTAAATGAATACACATTTTAAAAATAATTATTGAAGTATGTTATTTATTTATTTTATTATTTTTCGGTGTCTGTGTGTGTGCAGGGGGCTATTTACCAATAATATTATAATGAGGAATGGGTCGGTTGGAAAACAACATATTCTCGACGCTGGAAAAAATAAAATTTCAACTAGTTTATAAGACACTAACAAAATGCCCTCGCTCAGCTGCGGAAATTAGGATTTCAGTTACCGTTGAGAACCCGCGTAACACATATTCAACACACCAATTGATTTCAATTTTGATAATAATGGATATACTACATATATTAACTTCACCGCCTTGTCTGTCTGTCTGTCGTGGTCCCGAAAAAATAAATAAAAGAAAAGTGAAAGATTACTTCAAGTTATCCTATCGAGGTGATAATTTTTTTTTCGTAAGTTACCCGCCTCCCATTTAATACTACCATCCCTAAAACATAAATTGTGATTGGCCGACCCTAGCGAGGATTAGTCATATTTAGGGTTGTTAATTGCGTGTTGTTGTTGTTTTTTTTTGTTTTTTTGTTTTTTGGGGGAAAAGCGATGTATCGATTATGTAACCCCGATTTTAAACCGATTATCATTTTATAGCTGACTTCATTCATAGAAGTTAGGGTGTACCGAATTTTCGCCTGAAAATGTCTCGAAACCAACAATGAGTTGGCAGTCAACCGACGTTCGCTCGCATGTTTTGATTTCTTCGTGCTGTAGTTTGCGTCCGTTCTTTCTCCACTTTCTTGGCACTCTCCATGAGCAAGTCTGCGGCGTATGCTACGCCGCGGGGCGTCTATTATTGTAATAATTTAGCTAATATAAAGGAAGGCCATTTTAATTAATATTAATTTTAGCTCTGAGTTCAGTCGCGCTTAACTGTTTTAGTATGTGTCTGAAATTTACAGACTTTTATTCAAATGGGAAGTTGGACCATTGGAGAGAGGGTGCTTAGGCTTTTATTAGTATAGTAAAGGGACACTAAATGAAGTAAATCAATTTTTTTTTAAATTACATTAATGAAGTATCTAATTCATTATAAAATTGAAGCACACTTTGTTTACAGAGTACATATGTTTATTATGCCATGTTAAAATATATCAGAAATTTAAAAAAAAATCTTAAGAAATAAACCCCATCAACTTCTAATGTTCTTTTCTAATGAGTTCTTTTCACTTAGAGAATTGGTTTGCTCATACAACTAACTTACGATTTTAAGGGTACTAAACACAGTTAACTGCCACTTTTTTAAAAATATTTGACGACAACCGCCGTCACGTAAAAAAAAAGTATTTTAGTTACGACCACTCATCGTTAGACAATTTAAAGTAATGTAATATTAGTAACAGCTGCTGTAAGTTAAGGAACTACGCCTCAACATTCTCCAAAAGGCAATAGTAGCTTTTTCAAAGCGCTAATAAACTAAATTATAAAAGTTGTAAATGTTATAAAGTTTCCAAAATAATTTAAAGAACCCAGTCTTATTTAAAACATTGCAATAAAATGTTCGCACGTTATTAGTCAATGAACGTTATTTGAAAGGTGTTCGCTTAAAATTAAGTCTTGTAATTAAGTACTGAACCAATAATAAATATACTTTTTGATAGCCTTTACAGGTGTTTTAATATGGAAATATATATAATTTATTTTTAAAAATATACTTTTGTCTCTATATAATACGATTTCAAATTAAGGCTCTAATGCAAATGGTATAATTTCAAAAAAGGAAAGTAATTATCTTTGGGATCACTTTTCTCGATGATACATCATATTTTGAGAATTATATTTCAAAACTCCCACAATTGATTTAGTTTGTGAAAAATAAACAATTTTATTTATTAAATTAAAAAAAAATAATAATTCATCGTTTTTTTTATGGGTAACAATGACTAAAATGTTTTTTTGTAAAATGGCTTTTATTATTACGTCTACAAAGGAATGACGCTGACATATTTAATTCGCAGCACATCTTAAGTAATTGCTTTTAGGTTCATTTGAATTGAGTTTAATTAAACTTCTGTTAACAAATCGGGTAGCCAAAGTTTAAATTCTAAATTTGGTTAGCTTGTGTAAAAACAAAACTACAGTATTGGTCAAAGACCTTTATATGTATGTTAAGATCATTGATGCTAAACTTTAATAAGTAAATTTAAAGGATTGAGCCAGTAAAATGAGCAAGACAATTTTAAGTTGCTTTTGATAAAATTAACGATTAATTCATCATTAATTTTGATTAAAGCCAAAAATAAAAAAAATATGACGTTTTAAAGTTTACCTTTTAAACGTTCATGTTGAAAATCTAAATGACACTGGAGTTGCTCCTTTTTATGTCATCTTTTAACCAACTACTCAAACAGACAAGTGTGTTGACTTTTTTTTGGTTTAAGTGAATAGCGGGTTTAATTGACACTATCACCAGCCGAGCTGGACAATCATTCACATGGAACTGAGGTAACTGCTATGCACAAAACAGACTTCGCAAGGAATGAAATTATCGGATATCGGTGTTCATTAAGTTTTTACCATTGTAGAGGGTAAATGGATTCAGGAACTTTCTTCTCCATTTTGTAACACGGTAATTCATTTGAAGAGCTGTCGTTATTTTCTGTCTCTGAGGAATAATCCATTACTGCCATTAGTTTAATACGCTTTTTCATTTGATTTGATACGTAGGCGAAGTGTTAAAACCATGGTATACAAACTTTATCAACATTGTTAACATTCCTGTCAGTCAATAGTTTAAAACAAAAATGTTCGTGTAATCGTCAGGAAAATTGTTATTATAAGAAAAAGTTAAAAACAATTTTAAGTGATTGGTCGATTAATTGTTAAACAATAATTTCCTCATTAAAAATGTTTAAGGATTAATCGAGAAATCAATCTTTATTTTCCGAAGCCCTAATATATATATATATATATATATATATATATATATATATATATACAGATATATTTCATATTAATTTGAATATTTTTTCAATATTTTAATGAAATTATGTAAATGTAACAACAGCATTTTATCTTTGATTCGTTTCATAAAGCATACACATATTTTCCTGATTTTCGATCATCCTGGTATAAAAGGAATTCCCGATATGATAAGTTTGCTTACATTCGGTCATCAAATTTGTTTTTCAATGGCTCTAAATCGTTTAGAGGACAATCGGTATTAGTGAATGAATGCATTTTGAAAGAGTTTCATAATATTTAAGTGTAACATATTGTGCTTGTTCTGATTGCTTGCTACGCTGAAAGCTTCCTGAACTTATTTTAATGAATATTATTAGCAATTGTCTGAGTGTGAAATTATATTTATGTTATTTTGGCTGGTTTATACATACATATACATACATATATATATATATATATATATCTATAGGTGTGTGTGTTGGTGTGTGTGTGTGTGTTGTGCGTGTGTATTTTTAATATATATTTTAACGCTTGCAAAAATTGAAAGCATTGGAATTTTATAGGTAGGTTGGGGATATCTGCAGGGAAACGAAATGAAGACAACCTTTTTTTCTCCAAATCTTTGTATCCAAGTGTTATTATACGTCGGTAAGTTATTTCATTTAAAAAATAAAATAAATTCATTTTTAAGTTTATTTAGATAAAAATAAAATAATATATATTTATAATAATTTGTGAACAGAAATATATATTTAGAAATGTAATGCGTAAATTTAAATTATTCGTAATTTGTCTGTCTGTGTGTTTATTTCTTCGTTAATATATATATATTTCAATATATAAACGTGAACATTTGAGTAATAATTACAAAATGTATTTTTTGCTTTTAATTTTAATTTTGTTTACAGTATATTGTCATGAACTACAAATCAAACTTTATGACTATCAGCAAATAGACAGCATTACGAATTGTAAAAGTGGGCTCATCAGTGGCGTAGATTATGTGGTGTTTAAGTGTCGTGTATATTATTCTGATGAAGTGAATATAAACTATGTTCACTTTAATATTATGGAAAAATCAATGGATTCTTTTATTTTGGTAAGATTTAAGATACATTTTTTAAAAAATACATTAAAATATTAGTTTTATATTTCCCAAGTTCCTTGCTTTTATGGATAAAATAAATTATTTAGACATTGATTATATCGTTATTTCATAGATGAAAAATTATTTGGAATATAATGAATATAAACGACTTAAATATATATATATATATATATACTAGCAGACCCGTCGCGCGTTGCAACGATCAAAGTAAAAAGAAATAAATTTAAAGAAACCAATGAGTGGTATGTTTAAAAACAATTCTGAAGAACCTTCGTGGAAGTGTGAAAAAAAAATCCAAGTTTCATAGCAAACGGATAAATAACTTAATAATTAAATAGCGTACAAAAGATGAAACGATATTAAGGGCCCCAGCCCCAAAATGAGTGATATTATTGTTTATATTGCCATTGTACTCAAGCTATATTCATCAATATCGTGTAAAATTGAATAGGGAATACAATTATTAAAGTTCAGTAAAAAGACTTTTTCGAAGAAATGTAAATTAAGAGTTCAGTGCCCTATAGTAATATAGGCTCTTAAGTTTTTATATTCTAAGTTTTGTAAAAATCCAGTTATTTTCTCAATATCTAAATCTTAAACTACTTTTTATATACCTAAAATAGGGGGAAAATAGTATTAAGGGGCCCCTGGCCCATTCGGTGCAAGAGGTCAATTTCAAAAACCTGTTCATTTTAGTTCATTTTTATTGTGGCTATATTTCTCAAGCTCTTTTATAAGTAAATAGGAAAAATATCTCAAACATATACGAAAAAAGATATTTGGGGTCCCGGCCCCGAATATATTGGCATTAGAAGTTCAGTGTCTATATATTTTTATATAGGCTACCAAGTTTTTGTATGCAAAGTTTGGTGAAGATCTATTCATTTACAAAGTAGCTAACGTAGAAACTAAATTTATGTAGCTCATATAAGATAAAAACGACATTAAAGGCCCGAGGGCCAATTCTGGGCAAGATGTAAAGTTCAAAACACCTGTTCATTTCAATTAGTATAATAATTGATACTTGTGTCATAATTTGTCAAGATTGTTAATGACTAAATGGTGAATAAAATCTTAAACGTTTTAAAAATGTGAATTTTTTGGCCCCCAGCCCCAAAGGAATGAATATTAGCAGTTTAGTGCCCTATAGTATTTTAATATTGGCTATCAAGTTGTCATATACAAAGTTTGGTTAAGATCCAACAATTTACACAGTAGCTAGCGCTTAAACTAATTTTTACATAGCTCATATAAGCAACAAATGACATTATGGACCCCCGGTGTCCCATGAGTGTTAAATTTAGAAAAAAAAATTTGCCAGTTACCATCCTAGGTAGGTACTTAACAGTCTCCAAAAATTTCATGACGATCGGATGAATGTTTTAGTCAGCTATAAAGGACATGCACACACACACACACACACACACAGACATACTTTGATTTATATATATATAGATAGATATAAGAAAAAAAAGTCATTTAGGGCCCCTGGGCCTATTTGCTGATAGATGTAAATTTCAAAAACCTTTTCATTTAATTAAGTTTCCTCATAGATATATTCCTCAAGATCGTGAAAAATTGAATGGTGGAAAATACATTAAACATATACGAAGAAAAGAAATTGGTGGCCCCCGGCCCCGAAGGAATGGACATTTGAAGTTATGTGCCCTATAGTATTTTAATATGGGCTACCAAGTTCTTGTATTCAAATTTTGGTTTAGATCCATTCATTTACTCAGTAGCTAACGCATAAACTAATTTTTATATATCTTATATAAGCAAAAAAGACATTAAGGGCCCCGGGGCCCATTCAGTGCAAGATATAAAGTTCGAAACCCCTGTTCATTTCAATTTTTATAATAATGGATACATGTTTCATTATTTTTCAAGATTGTTAATGACTGAATGGTGAATAAAATCTTAAACGTTTAAGAAATGTGAATTTTTGGGCCCGCAGACCCAAAGGAATGACTATTTGCAGTTCAATGCCCTATAGTATTTTAATATTGGCTATCAAGTTGTCATATACAAAGTTTGGTTAAGATCCAACAATTTACACAGTAGCTAGCGCTTAAACTAATTTTTATATAGCTCATATAAGCAAACAATGACAATATGGGCCCCCGGTGCCCCATGTGAGTTAAATTTAGAAAACAAAGTTGACAGTTACCATCCCAGTTAGGTACTTAACAGTCATCAAAAATTTCATGGCGATCGGATGAATGGTTTAGTCAGCTATAAAGGACATGCGCACACACACACACACACACAGACATACTTTTATTTTTATATATATAAATATATATATATATATATATATATTTATATTATGCAGTCTTTATTCGTAACTAAAATAAAAATAGTATTTTAGTATACTACAAAACGTCAACTATTAATTAAATCCATTAAAATGTTGGTTTTCCAAACGTTTTTTTTTCAGTTGGAGTCTTTTGACATTCAAAAAAATTGTACAGCAAATTCTTTGAGTGACTGCAAATATATCAACAGATATGCCTTACACATAACTGCACGTTTTTTGGCAAAGACAAATCATAGTGGTGCAAGAATACATTGTCTAATGATTACATCAGACGAAAAGCGAATATTAAGCGAAGATCAAATACTACCTGAGATATATGGTATAAACCTATTTTGTTAGATTGAAGAAGATTCGTTTTTCGTTAATATATTATTTTTGATCTGAGGATACATGTCTAATAATGCAAAACACTTAACAATCAATTTTTAATGTATGATCATTATATAATTAAAGATCTTAAAAATATCGTTCCGCTACTTCTTCTTAAGTAAAGGGCTACTTTTTTCAATTTTTTTAAAGCCCTGGTCTGTACATTGTGGGCTCAAACACGACAGTAGCGTTTGGGTGGTATAGACATGTGATTTTGCGTCTTAATGTAGGAATTAGAATAAAATCAAACATAATGATTTTATATTATTTATACTTTAAAAAAATAATAATAATTATAATTAGTTTGCCCTTATTAACTAATGACCTTTTCTAATCTGCATCAAAAACAGATGGTGACAATTTAAGCGGAAAGATGATTGTCAATGGTAAAGAAATAAATACAACGTGCCAAAACTGCGTTCAAAATATGACGGGTCCTGATGTAAATATTGCATTTCATTGTTCAAGTCCTCTTTTACCATGTTTGGTAAAGCTATCAGTTGAAGACCAACCAACTCCGATTTCTGAAAGTCATGCTTATTTCTATGGAACATTCATCGAGTCAAAGGAAATAAACATTGAAGTTAAATATGCTGCATGCAGTATAAATAAGACGCATTCTTCACTTTATAAAAAAATTAATGTTGGTAAGCTACTAGAAACATACTTTAAAAAATAAAAAAACTAAAGATAATATACATTGTGTATTTATTTAAAAAAAAATATTCTTCGATATTATATAATGGTAGTAATAGATACAAATGTAATTTTTAATTCTATATTTGAAACTAACACATTTATTGTATTATTTATGAAACGTAATCTTGTTACAATTTACTTGTTTATCATAATAATTTTAAAAACTGAAAATTTAACGCTGAAAACAAATTACGTTAAATAAATATAATACATGTATAAAATAGTACATAATGTTTTATTTATTTTTAAAGGTAAAGTATGCTGAAAATGCGTATTTAATAAAATATTTTAAGTTCAATAAATTAAAGCTTATTTATTATTTTTTCAACGGTGAAGTTTATCTATATATCCTGTTTTGAAACATGTCTTTATATTTATTCTCTTTTGTGTATTGTTTTTAGGAATTATTATATTTACAAAAAAATGAATAATTTAGTTTTATTATCAGAAATATTATTATTTTAAAATATGTCATAATATGCATCTTAGTGTTTTTCTTTCAGTGATTAAAAAGTTTACTTTTCATTAACTAGCAAGGCAATTCTTTAATATGAGCATAGGGCAAAAGCAACGAATTTCATGCATCAAAGACTCTCCTACAGCATCATTTATTTTCTCTTAATTCCGTTTTATACAATACAAATAGTATGTTTTAGACATAAAAATAAAGGATAATCAAATAATGGTTTCTGTGATACAGATAAAAATGAATGAAATTTAAATACATTTCAATAATTTTAAATTTAAAAAAAGAATTTACAAAAAGTGTTTCATTAAAAAAAATGAATTTAAAAAAAAATAATTTAAAAAATGTTAATATTTATTATTTTTCTCTTGTTTTAACATTTAAAAAAAAACTCTTAGAAACATAAATAAGTCTTAAGACAAACAATTAATAATTTAAAATAAATGAATTGAAGAATTGAAAATACGAATGTTTTAAATTATCAATTGATTAAATACAGGATTCCGTATCGTTTTCAATCTAGGCAAACCATATTTTCTTTAAATGTGTTATTTTCCCTGTTGTAATTTTCATTGTTTTTAAAGCGACATATCTTATTTTTAGAGATGCTCCTACTATTTAAAATATTATTGCACTTTAAGCTTATCCATGGTTTTCGTCTTCTATTTAAAAAAAAATGTTCATAGTGGTCTTCCACGTTTACCAGTCAACATTTCAACGCCCCAGTTGATCCTTATTTTTATCTGAGGATTGTATAAGACTATCTATGAGTTGCATGTCCAAGTTAGAAATGCCTCATGTATTATTAATGTTTTGCATCTTGTTCTTCTATCATCTAGTGTTTCTGGTATAAAAGATTTATGGTATATACACGTTCTAAAGCCGACCTTTTTTGTAAAATATCTAGTGGAAAAAGTTGTGGGTCGGCATACGAGCGGGTCATAGGTGATTCTGCATGTACATTGAACATCGGTGTTGTTATTGAATATCATCACGGTCCATTTTTACATTCTACAAGATTCGACTTCTCTACCAGGAGCTATATAGTATTATTAAACATATGCACTTACATTATTTAATCATTTTATTAATTTTGTGAATGTTTCAATAAATTGTTTTACATTTTGTATTTTTCAATTACGAATTTTAATGTACGTGCGTATGCATCTGTTTACCAAAGAAAAGAAAAAAAAGAAAAAAATACCTGTAACTATTGCCTAGCAAAGAGCACAGAGACAAATATAGGTAGTACAAAATAAACAATCATAATGACATATTTAGTTTGTAGTTTTAAAACAAAATGTACAATTTTGTTTAAGCTGTCCTATATTTTTTGGGGGTACGGCTTGCTAGCGCGTTACTCACTTTTAATACTATTATCTTCCAAAAGAGTGGGGGTCGGCTAATGACCGAACGGGCTAAAAAACGAGGATTTACGGTAACTAACGGTGGTACTTTAGTAAATTGTGAGTTTTTCCTTTAATGAAACTTTCTGCTTTTTTAAAAAAAATATATATATATATTTGATCTATACTTTTTTAGTGTATGTGTACCATACAGAAATTGCATATCCCATCACAGCAAGGTAGTGATTTATTTTTAAATTAATATTTCATCTGTGAAAGTTCATCTCTATAAATCCTTATATTTTGTTGAGTTATATAATTACTTGACACGGAAATAATAATACTGAATTTATATATTTTTATATAAATTTCCAAATTTCTTCTACGTGGCTGTTTGTATTTTATTGGGTTAGAATTTTTTTTGGCAGTTAGCCGAATTTTGCGATTTTTTTTATGGTATTACATTTATTATAGATAGTGTATGGTCTCTGTAGCATATTTTTTCTTTAAAAAAATGTATTGTTATAAAATCCCTCAACGGTATAAATATACCAAAAACCAATTCAATATCCTTCAACTTTGACTTGACTTGACTATCCCTTAACCCGACGGTGGGTCGTTTGGGCATCATCATGAACTGCACACTATCTCACTCCATTTGTCCCGGTCTTGTGCTGCCTATTGGGAGTCGCTGAATGACAGACCAGTCCACTCTTTGATATCGTCTTCCCATCTCTTCTTTTGTATGCCCCTTTTTCTTCATCCCTAGACTGTGTCTTGCATTATAGTCTTTGGGAGACCTCCAGATCTTGCCACGTGTTCATACCATTGTAGTTTACTCTTCTTTATGGAGGTGATAAGGGCCGATGACAGCAGTTATTTTGCTACGGGCTGCTTCTTTTGTGATGTTCTCTGGGTAGGAGATGTTCAGTAACTTTCGGAAACATCTCATATCTAGCGCATTGATTTTTATTTTGGAGGTCGGCTGTGAGCGTCCAAGCCTCTCATCCATACAAAAAGACCGACATAGCCAGAGAGCGCATAGGTCGAATCTTTGATCTCAGAGAGAGTTTATTGCTTTGTCAGATGTGTTTTAGTTTGATCGGCGCTGCGGTTGTCTAGGCCATTCTGGCAAGAATTTCTGGCTTTGAGCCTTTGTCTGATATTATGGCCCCTAGATATTTAAAGGTAGAGACCTCTTCAAGTTTATGCCCGTTTATCCGAATTTCATTCGACAATAATATAGTCTATGTATAAATGCAGTTACTTAATAAAGTTTTGTACATAGTCACGTTAATAAAATGCAGAGCCAAATTAAATTTGTTCGCATTCAGTTTAGTAGTAAAAATACTTCTATCAGTATTAAAAACATTGATGTTAGATCGAACTTTTAAATAATGCCTAATTGATGAGGCATGCAAGTAAAACAATGAGATGGGTCATTAGAGCTTAGGGCTTAGTCCTAGCTGAGAATGTCACTTATTTAGTGATTAATAAAATGTAAACGCATATCTTTCATCTGAAAAACAATTGGAATAAAAATACTTTATATCAATTATTTTTTTAAAAAATGTTTTTATATTTTTTTTCCAGAAGTAGTTCACTCCAAAAACAGCAGTTGGAATATAACTATACAAGAAATGATAATAATAACCATTAGTATTGTTTTCGTGTCAAGTGTCGTGATCATTGCTATACTAAAAATTTGTTGGAGGTAGTTTTTGATTTTTTAATTGTTTTTAATACATTATATTTATATAAAAGATATATATATATACCAACTTTGAACTAAAAAATATCCCTAAACCAAAAAAAAATATCCTGACCGATGCTGAAATTTCATATACAAATTATGTTACTTTTTTCAATTAGAATTTAATTGCATTATAAAGTAGACCGATCGATAGATAATAGTTGATAAACAGATGATCGATACATAGTTATAGGGATAGATAGAATAATGGATAGATAACTAGCTTGGTATAAACAGCGATAGATTGATTGATACATAGATATATTGATAGATAGATAGATAAATAGATATATAGATAGGTTTATAGGAGGATATGTATATAGAAATAAAATAGATTAGATAGATCAATGGATATACATATATATAAGTAGAAAGATAGATGAATATATATATATATATAGAGAGAGAGAGAGAGATAAATAGATAGATACATAGATCGATATATGAATAGATATACATATATAGATAGACGTATATATAGATCTATAGATTGATGGATGGATAAGATAAATAGGTAGATAGATGATCTATATATATATATATATATACCTAGATAGATAGATAGATAGATAGATAGATAGATATATAGATAGATAGATAGACAGATAGATAGATGGATAAATCGATAGATAGATTGATAGATAGATAGAATAGATAGATAGATAGATAGATAGATAAATAGATAGATAGATAGATAGATATATAAATAGATAGATAGACAGATAGATAGATGGATAAATCGATAGATAGATTGATAGATAGATAGAATAGATAGATAGATAGATAG